>CM060841.1:23097500-23102500 GCA_030762175.1 Metallyticus violacea
TCGGCCCTTTCACGCCCTAATTTGAATGGGACGCCGACGACCTGAGATGTTAAAAGAGCGTCCTTAAATAAAACAAAATAATCATCGTGATCTAGTCTCTATTTATTCCTAACATCAAATTTTAACCAGTGTCTGTTTATTCCTAATCTCAAATGTCAACTAATCTCTGTTTATTCCTAACCCCAAATTTCAACTTGTCTCTGTTTATTCCTAACCTCAAATTTCAATTAGTCTCTGTTTATTCCTAACCTCAAATTTCAACTAGTCTCTGTTTATTCCTAACCTCAAATTTCAACTAGTCTTTGTTTATTCCTAATATCAAATTTCAACTAATCTCTGTTTATTCCTACCTCAAATTTCAAATATCTCTGTTTATTCCTAACCTCAAATGTCAACTAGTTTCTGTTTATTCCTAATATTAAATTTCAACGAATCTCTGTTTATTCCTATCTCAAATTTCACCTATCTCTGTTTATTCCTAACCTCAAATGTCAACTAGTCTCTGTTTATTCCTAACCTCAAATTTCAACTAGTATCTATTTATTCCTAACCTCAAATTTCAACTATCTCTGTTTATTCCTAACCTCAAATGTCAACTATCTCTGTTTATTCCTAACCCCAAATTTCAACTTGTCTCTGTTTATTCCTAACCTCAAATTTCAATTAGTCTCTGTTTATTCCTAACCTCAAATTTCAACTAGTCTCTGTTTATTCCTAACCTCAAATTTCAACTAGTCTTTGTTTATTCCTAATATCAAATTTCAACTAATCTCTGTTTATTCCTACCTCAAATTTCAAATATCTCTGTTTATTCCTAACCTCAAATGTCAACTAGTTTCTGTTTATTCCTAATATTAAATTTCAACGAATCTCTGTTTATTCCTATCTCAAATTTCAACTATCTCTGTTTATTCCTAACCTCAAATGTCAACTAGTCTCTGTTTATTCCTAACCTCAAATTTCAACTATCTCTGTTTATCCCTAACCTCAAATTTCAACTAGTATCTATTTATTCCTAACCTCAAATTTCAACTATCTCTGTTTATTCCTAACCTCAAATTTCAACTATCTCTGTTTATTCCTAACCTCAAATATCAACTAGTCTATGTTTATTCCTAACCTCAAATTTCAATCCCGAACTCTTTGTAGGCTGTGCTACTGTCTCTTTCATGTCTAGCAGCACATCTGGATCTCTGCTTTGTATACAGAGTGTTTCTGCGACTTTCATATTCGCTTTAAGTTTCGCCCTACATTCGTGGAGGAGTTTAAAAGTCTATTATGACTGACAACTAACGTGTGCTTACCCAGAATGATCTTATTCACGTTAATTGATCATCAACCACAACACCACAAATATTCTACATCTTATGCAGTGTTAAGCCCAAGTACCCTTATCCTCTATAAGTTAAGACTATTATTTCGATTGCGCTGTGTTCTGAAAAATAGTACACCCAATGTAACTTTATTCTTACGGCATTCACTTTCAGAAACGTTTATCAAGAATGTGCATTTAATGTATTTGAACTTATGTTTATATTGCGAAACAAAATGATCGATGTAATGTCAATCTGTGTAGAGAGAAGCCCGTTCATTTCTTCAGATATGACCAAAACGTCTCCAAGTATGGAGCATACAGGAAGTAAGCAATGACAGTAGCAAGGCGTCTCAGGTTCCGCGTGCTAAAAATTCCGTACGCGTCAGGTTAGCAGCAGTGCCGACGAATCCTATGCAAGTTACACTACTTGCTGCAAATAAAAAAAGGCGCAGCACATTTGCGCTTCTGCCGAAGATGAACCAACTCTCTGGAGGATGTGGTTTCACCGAGCTAAAAAATGGCTTTGCAAGAAATCAACTACATTTATGAAGAAAGAAAAAGAAATAAGTTAACTAGGGGCATTTATTCTTGAATTACGTTGGTAAAAGCGATATTGAGAAGCACAGGATGAATGAAAGCTAAATTAAATACAGTCAAGTACCAATATGGAACTCTCATTGGGAATGTGCCGGATTAAAAATCCAGTGGGAACCGGTAATCCCGAAGTAAAAAAAAAAAAAATAAATAAATAAAAAAATAAAAAAAAAAGCTTTCATGATTTATCCTGTTCATTTAGGTGAATGCTGATATTTTACGCTAGCTCATTTATATTTATTATGTCCATAGTTCAAATTTCAAGATCTAAAGTGTAAGGCTGTTACTGTGCGGCGTTGCAGTAGTTTGCGCTTTGGTTATGGATTATCCTGGTCATTTAAGCGAATGCTGATACTTTACGCCTCGCTCATTTATATCCATTATATGCATAGTTAAAATTGTAGTATCGAAAGTGTAGAGCTGGTGCTGTGCGGCGTTGCAGTAGTTTGCACTTTATACTGGCGTCTAGCGGGTTCTACCTGGGGGTTCCCTCGGTTCACGTTGAAAGAGACCATTATCACTCTCGCAGACCTGCCGACCCAAATTGGGAAAACGTTAGGGGCCCCGTTTGTCTAACGTTGGCAAATTGTCGATCCTGCTATCTCATCGTTCCATACCGGAGATGGCCCCTTGGGGCGCGTAGGCAACAACGAATGCCAAAATATCCTTCTCGGGCCCTTCTATCTACATTCACATAGCTAAAAAAAATTGCCAAATATTAGCTGGCAAATTTTTTAACGTCGTAACTACCATTGGACCCTTGGTCGGTAAAACGACGCCCATTTGATTTTTTTCAACAAACTAAAGATGTGGTAATTTCAGAACAAGAATCGCCGGTTTTAGTAGATGTGTATGCCATGTCTTGAGCCTTCATGCAGCAAACAGTGCTATTACACCAATGGGACCGCTACCTAAATAATAAGGGCGACTAAGCTAAATAGTACACGAATATATCTTGTAAGAGTAGGACCATAGCTGACCGCTTCCTTGGTCTAGTAGTCATTACTGCAGCTGCTGTGCAGGAGGTTTCGAGTCCATTTCCCGCAATTTTCTAAATTAGGAAGGTCTGGAACGGAGAATATCTAACCTCGTGAGGACAATTGGCGAGCTGAGTGATAGAGTGACAGTTCCATTTTATCTAGAAACCCGCTGGATGTAACTGAGCTCATCCATGCTCTTCAAGACATACCGCCCTCTACCGGTGATGTCTTAAGACGAAAGTGAAGGACGTAGCGTTTGCTTGAGATAGAGCCATTAACTGAGCATTTTTTCCCTGGGGATTTCTTCCAAAGTAGAGGAAGGTGCGGTGATCGCTATTACTGATTCAAAACTATAGCAGTCGGTATTGAAAGTAAAAGGTTTAAAAACACTCTCAACCATACCAATTACAAATTTCCAATAGGAACCGAGTTTTATTGGTCGCAATTTCAAGCACTTGGTCGACGACGAAGTAAGACACGTAAAAAAAACGAGACTGTAAATCGTAAGATCTTTAATATACATAACGAAGAACAGAAATCCTTTAAGAGAACATACCTTTATAAACACTTACAAAACGGCGTCCACCAGCGAAATAAAACGCAGATTATATCTCAGGATGCTGATAATTACCTGGACAAATTATCATAGCAGTTTTGCATCTTTATTATAGGGTGAACAGGGACCTCTGACTTTGAACATGTTCACTAAGCTGTCACATAGGAAGCTGGAAGTCCAGACTTGTTGCCTTCAAAGCTCTTGAGGGACTTCCTTTATTTGCATCGGCCCCTGATGGGTCGTGAATAGGTTGACGGATGTGTTGGGTGGGTTGCCTACACGGCTCGTGGAAGGCGAGAGCTTAGACAGGTCCTGTTGTAGGTCAACATGGACATTGAATATTGTATTCCGATTCTACGCTGAGAAGCATTGAAACCTACTGCTCAAGTTTTGCAATTGGATATTTAATTATTTATAAAAATAATACTTTAAACACTGAACTTAGGCTTGGAATTCTTCTTTTTCAAAAACTTGCTTTCCCAAATTATAATTTTATGTCATCAGTGTCCCCCGCCTATGATGTCTCAATAGCTAAAACGTATCCTAAATACTATTAGTACTTTAAAACCTATTCCTTTAATAGAAATTGCACAGCACTCAAAAGAAAATTGTGTTTTATATTTGTTTTATTTCTTTTCCTATCAAACGTTTCAATTTTTACTGCAATTTCTACCATATTGGATTTAACGACAGAATTAACATTCGCTTCGTTATTTTTAAAATATTCTTAATCTCATTAAATTGTTTATTAGTCCTTATATCCAACTGTTTGCTATTTGTTATTCTTTTACCATTTGCTGCGTCTATTTTCATGACTTACCTAAAGTAGTTCTGAAGACATGTGGCTGTTTACTTTCTGTACCTACTTTTAGTGTTTTATCTACTGTATGTCAGCATCTTGTTATTTTTATGTAAGCATTTTATGTAATATGGCGTATAATTACATATAAAAATATGATCCGGTGAAATGGGTTGCTCTAAAAATATTCTCGGAACAAAAGAGTAAATTGCACAAAGGTGCATTAGTGTTTTCATTTCTAAAGCATTGCAATTCAGATACGTGAAATTAAAAGATATTAAGATGGGGAAGTTTTTTTAGTTGGGGAAGCTTCTAGATCAAATTTTAGAGTACCT
The DNA here is from genome assembly GCA_030762175.1 of Metallyticus violacea. Taxonomy (NCBI): domain Eukaryota; kingdom Metazoa; phylum Arthropoda; class Insecta; order Mantodea; family Metallyticidae; genus Metallyticus; species Metallyticus violacea. The sequence continues at coordinate 23,102,080 of CM060841.1, forward strand.
TCCCGGCATTTGTTGTTGATTGAATACTAAGGTAAACCTGAAAAAAAAAAAACTACGACAGGTAGAATAGAACCCAAGACCCGCCGTTTCCAAGGTACAATAAAGGTTTTAGTCTGCATTAGTTTAGGCCCTCTTCTTATCAACTTAACACTGACACGTCATAGAATAAAAGCGATATAACACCGGTACGGGTGGCCGTGGACTCTTGAGCGGGAGGTCTGGGGTTCGAATCCCACTAGGGCCATCCTCACTGACAGGTTTTTTCCAGGTTTTCCTCAGTCGTCATAAATGTCAAATGGCGAGGAGGTACCCTAAACTTAGTTTAGTTACATAACAATTGAAGTTTACATAACTCCTGCTTGCATTGCATATATTTCTGGTATATTCTGTGTTTTTCTTTTGTGTAAGAGTTCTGGCAGCA
>CM060841.1:23110000-23397500 GCA_030762175.1 Metallyticus violacea
GCTGTAGCCCGCATCTTCCCAGCATCCCACCTTCTGTAGCACACCATAGTTCTCCTCCCCCCCCCCTAGAATTCGCTTCACACCGTAACCTTACTGAACGTCTATTTTATCTCATCCCCAAATCTCACTTTCTTATAACAACGAGGACCTAACCAGTGCCTCATGCATAGTTTTTAATGTTTTGACTGGCATACCTGGTACCAGATTTGTTGAGTTGTTTTATTTGAGGACCCTCTTTAACATCTCAGTTCATCAGCGTCCCATTCAATTCCTGGCGATAAATTTTCCTCAGATGCCTCCTCTCTCGGCTTGAGGGTCTTTTTCGTGCCGTAAATCTACGACACAGAATCCACGGTTTTACTTCCCTCCCGAAGGAAGTCATGCTTAGAATTTTTACGCCTGAAAAAATTCATCGACCCTGGCCGGGATTGAATCCGCAATGTTGGGTCTACGAGTCAAATATGATTACCTAGATCACTCGGATCGACCCCGGGACCCCAACTAGCAAGCAGTCTCAGTAACCTGAGAGTTGACATCTCCCCTTGTGCTTGGCAAATCTTGTTCCAAGATAGTCAAATTATTTAACGGTCTGGATTACTTCTCCAAATGTCCGTTTTTCCACCTTGCCGTAAACATAGTCATTTTTAAAGGTGAGAGCTTTAGTTTTAGATGTATTTACTTGCACACCCCACTGTTTACAATAATCTCCTTTATATACATTTATGTGTATTTACTTTCTACAAAGGAAAATTGACATTCTTTAGTTGCATTCGAAAGAAACTATTTTCCACGTGTTTAATATCTAAATATTCCAGCCCTTGGTAAGCATAACAGTTTACAGAACCATATAGAAGGCAAACAATGAGGCGCCGCGGGGCGGGGGTTATTACAGGTTGTTTGGTTGCAAAACAACCGCGTGTGGTCGACCGAATTTCATTTTCGCGGTGGCTTTGCCATACATTGGAAATCTTCCCATATCCCATCACTATTACGGAAGTACTTCGAACACTCTCTTCACCCCGCACAAATTGCCACGCATGTGATGGTTTTGTATTACTTCTTCCTGTTCCCTACTGCGAAATAATGTCACTGGAAACCAAAACCACAAAAGGATCGAGCGAAACACGAAACCCATTCTCGTATCAACAACTTTGTAATAAAAAGCAAAGCCACCGGCGCACCTGGAGCACTTTCACTGTCCAATAGTTATGAGGCTATTACAGCAAATTAAAATCAATTACACGAATGGGGCCTTTTAATTTTAAGGATTAACCCTTTCCTACACTGTACAATCCACACACTCGTGTGATATTCAATAAAGAACAATTTTATACGGCTGTAGTAACACAAAACAGTGCCTTGGAAGAAAGGAAAGTAAATAAGAGAATTGAAAACACAACATTAAATAAGAATGATCTATAATAAGCCCTAAAATAATGTTTCTTTGTCGCTCATCTTGAATTTTAATTAAAAGTACAAACAAAATGCAACATTTTAGTTTATAAAAAATGTACTTCATGTGCATTATAATAGAACGTAATAAAAACAAGATTTATTTTCCAATAAAACATTTTAAACTACGTTAATATTCTCCCTAAGTCTTCATTCTCAAGTAGACATACGAGATTATCATAAGTCGTATGTTATTATAGAAAAGTTAAAAATTATTGAGACCCCCCAATCTCAGAAAGTATGCAAGATATACATTTTCTATTTTTTTCTTTTTTTATGATTGACATTGTTCTGCAATATACATTACTAAAATTAGAGCAAGCACACACATATTTTACTGAAGCACCACATTTTAGAATAAAAATACTTAATTGTTTTCTATAAAAATACCAGATGCAATTATCATTTTACACCAAAAAAAGTGAAAGTAAATAAAAATAATTCCTTATTATTATTAAAAATTTGGGGATTTTAGAAAAATATATATAACTTCATAGTATGAAATTAGTTAATATTCTAGCACAGTAAGTTCTTTACGATTGACACTGTTCTGCAATGTACAGTACTAAAATTAGAGCAAATACACACATATTTCACTGAAACACCACAATTTAAAACAATATCACTTAAATTATTTTCTATAAAAAATACCACATGCAATTATAATTCTACACCCAAAAAAGTAAAAGTAAATAAAAAACACTTCGATATTTTATTACAAATTTGGGGATTTTAGAAAAATATATGTCACTACATAGTGTGAAATTAGTTAATATTCTAGTACAGTAATTATGAATAATTTGTTAGTAAAATAAAATAAAACGGAACGGATTATGATCTTCCCTATAATATAGTTATAATGTATTTATATCCACTATTATGTAACTGAGACATAGGTATGAACATTTATTATTATTATTATTATTATTATTATTATTATTATTATTATTATTGCTAAGTTTATTTAACCCAGATTTGATCTCGATTGTGACTTCTGTGGTATTCTGCTAAGGTAACTATAAAGTGACAAAGTTATATTCTAAAAACTGAATATCGATTTTTAACAGATAATTGTTCTCTCTTTCAAATGTTCTTATTAGTAGTTTATAATAGCTGTTACCTTTAAAAGATAAGGTAATGCCTTCAGCTTAGCATCCCTTCTCATATTATGACAAATTCATTTTAACAAACAGCCTGAAAATTTGCCGCTTTATCTCAGCACACCTGACAACCGCGTAACAGTCCTCAAGCCCCACCCCTCTCCTCCCGGTATTTACATTGATTACAGAGTATGCCGTGGCAATATACTGCTGCTAGGGGATGTTGATAAACCTGCACCCTCTTGGAGATAATTCACTGCATTTAGACAGGGTGCCAATGCGATATTACCAGCACCTCCCATGTCCATCCATCAGCCAGAACTATGTAGCTATGCAGCGCCTATCACCACAAATGGTCATAACTCTTATAGACGGAACAGCTTGTCTATTATTAAAGTAATTATATTATTTTGGAGAGCGCAAACTACAGGATTTAATGGGGGAAAGCATGAAAATGTACTACTAAATGTGTTCATAACGAGAAACTTTTGAGTTATGACTCCATACCCCTAAAACGTCAAATCTCGTCAAGTTGTATGCTGGTACTGAAAGGAACTTGTATTGCTTTGGATGTTATTCTGTGTCTACCATAAATATTCATTTAGACGTGGTCTCTCAAAATATTTTCCTTTTACTTATATACGAAAATGATTTTAGGATGATGTTTTCCACCCATTCATTCTTAAAGTTGTTTTTTCTGTCCTCAAATGTAGCAGTTTTATTCCATTATTTTCCTCACAGGAACCATTATCATGAGTCTCAATGATATTACTACCACCGTTCCTAATCTTATTTACATCTACAGAGCCTTCATTTGAACGCGTGGCCGGCTTAATGGAGATTTGTCTACTGTGTTTTTAACCGGTTCTGTTCCCCTGTACACTTCCTCGCTCCACCGTGTGCTGACCCGAAGTCACAGGGCTTAAACGTTGCGAGCCCACGTGTTTCATTGTTATAGTGAGTTAATGCAGTTTACGAAACGGTTCGTAATATTGTGAATAGCTTGAGGAAAACGGGATCTGTTCTTGATAAGAAACCGAAAGTAAAACGTCTTGTTTTTATAGAGGAAAATTCGATGACACCGGAGAAAAGTTAGAACAAGTCTAAAGAAATTTTTGAGAAAGCTTGCAATTGAAAGTTTGCGCAAACCTCGGCTTGGCTTGTCACTAAACATTTAAAATTAAAATCTATAACTGTAGTACAGGAATTGCAACCATGCGATAATGCGAGTAGAGTTAATTTCTGCATTTGGGTGTTACGGTCGAAGCATGCTTTTATTTACATGACCATGTAACGACACAAAATAATAGTCACCGCAGTGCAGAAAACCCCGATCTTGTACACTAAATGACATTATATAACTAACAAAATTGGTATGCTGTAGAAATCTATGCGCTTGAATTTAACGGGCTATGAATATCCGACTCTGCCGGCAAACAGCGTGCTTCCTGGTGCCAAGCAAATACCCGTTAAACCGGCCACGCGTCCAAACGAGACCTGTGTATAAGCATATATGGAGTGGGGGAGGAACAAATGATATCAATAACAAAATACTTGAACAAAATAGAGTGTTAGTCAAAATGAACTCTTTTTTTTAAAAAAAAAACAATTTATGAACCAAATTGATATTGATGTCCTATGCACTGCAAGAAGAAGCTAAAAAATTATATTTACACTGCATGATTTGATCCACTGACCCTGTTTGTTAAAGCGATGGCCACTATAGCAGAGAAAGCATTGTGTGTGCTGGAATTTCATGCGACTAAGTCCACAAACACGCTTTCGACTGCAGATTCTGGTTATCTTTGCAACAGCAAATCTCATTGTATGCATGCCGATGTAAAGCGTGTGCGATAATGCTCCCTTAAAGATCCATATATGACACAAACTAAAAGGTTGTGTCTGTTGATAGAATCCTTATGTACATGCAGCTATGATGTAAAATTGTGGAGATGTCGGCTAACGCTGTTGATCTGGTGGTTCACTTAACCATACACTTACAAAACTCATTCATTAGCTACTTAGCTATTGTGAATAAAGGCAAAAGTTTTACCGGTAAATAAGTTTCTCTATAACCCAATACAAAAGCTCTCAGTATAACCAAAAAGCTGACAAGGGGTAGGAGTAAAGGCAAAAGGCGGTGGACACTGATGATACATAAAATAAAATGATAAATTGGGAAAGAATTTTTTTTTTTTTATGGAAAGAAACTTCCAGGCCTAAGTTTATGGTGCCTTTCCGGCATTTGCCATTTATGAGGACTGAGGAAAATCCGGAAAAAAAACTCAGTCAGGGAGAACGGTTCTGACGGGATTCGAACCCCAGATACCCTGCTCAACAGTCCGCGCATTAACGACCTCGACTACCCGCGGCGGTACTCTCGTCTGGGAGGTTGAAAAGAGCCTGAATGTTAATCCAAAGCTCAACGTTTCTGAAATTCATTTGACCATGATCATCTCCCAAGCTCTTGCCTGCTTGAAAAATTAATAATGAATTCTTTACAAACACCGTTTTGAATCCTGCATGGATGACAACGAGACGGTTACCAAAATTCGGCTTAGGCAATGCGCCTGTTTGACTTTCATTTTGCCAGCATTTCGTAGTTGTTATTGTCCAACCAAATATCATTTAAATATATTAAAATGAAAGATAGATTCTTGTAACAATATAACTAAAATAACAAGTACTAGAGAAGCAAAAATGTATTATATATAAATAAATAATAGGGTGTTATTTCAAATATATATAGTACGATTCTGTTCCCTAAAGCGGCGTATTGCTTTCAGATACATCGCCCTTCCATTTACGTTTGGCTTTCAATTAATATTTTCCTTTAATTTTGACACTTTTTTTTTTTTTCATTTGTAACTCATTTCTTAAAGAACTCATCTCAGAGAGTGAACCCCTAAGGAAATGCAATTCTTTCTTTTTCGAATATCATATAACAATTTTTGGACATGTAGGAACTTCCTTTCTCTATATATAAAATTCGTCTATGCAGCAGCGTATCTCATTCTTGTCAAAAACATTCGAATTCACCTTTGTACGCTCCGGTCTGTTTCCTGGGGTAGACAGAGAAAACACTTCCTGCTTCAACCCCTTCGCTTATTACTTTGTTCTCACTGTAACACCGGATACACGTAGTTTGATTGTTTTAATCTAAATTTTATTGCCTTGGGTCAGCACATACAGTTATCAATATTCTTAATTTCCCGAGCTTCTCGTATAATTTTTCCTTTCTTTCGTTATTGTGGTAAATCCATTCTTTGTAAATAATTAGTAGGCCCAATATATGTGTAACACTATGCACTAACACTTAACTAAACCATGTAATTTAAAACGTCCAACTGTTCACTATTAATATTCTGCTTTCGTTAATGCAATGAGAACAGACCGCCGTAAGTATTTGAATAGATGATACACAGGCAGTGCGTAATGTTTTACTTGTTAGACAAACCCCTCCTCTCCCGGATATGTCGCTAGCCATTTCTCCAGTCCCCAGCAGTGTAGATAGTCGTACGTGAGTCCACCATTCAATGGATCTTGGTTCAGTTCCCAAAAGATTTCTCCAGCGTGATGTTTTGGAAATGACCTTCATTTCCAAAAAGTTTTTCTTGCCAGAACAAATCATAATTTACATCACTTTAATTCTAAGTAAATACTAAAATAAGTACGTACATTATGAACTACTTCCTGAGGTACGGTTTTATTTTTACTTTTTATCTACCCCACTTATTCACGGACTAAAATAAAACTTCCCGAGTATCTTTTAGATCTCTAAGGGTATCGAAGGTAAATACAGCTTTAATGTACTCCAATAAATATATATAAATGAAAAATAATATAACACTATTAACAAAGTAACTAAACTAACAATAATTAGAAAAGCAGAAAAGGTTAAGCCACTAAGAAAAAGTCACAGATTTGCAGTCGCTATATTTCGAACTAGAGCTCTTCTATGGCTTACCTTGGATAGGTGTCATAGTATAAGAAGTGTTAAATAACAAAAGATCAATAACAGTAATGAATAATAGATAAATAGTAAAGAAGTCAAAAGCAAAACACGCAAAAGCAAATTAAAAGTAATAAGCCAATTTAAAAGCAACACCATAGGTGCAAACAATGTAAATGAAAAATAATATAACACTATTAACATGTAACTAAATTAACAATAATTAGAAAAGCAGAAAATGATAAAACACTATGAAAAAGTCACATATTTGCAATCGCTATGTTTCGAATTACTAGAGTTCTTCTATAGCCAAACTATCTAAGATATATATATATATATATATATATATATATATATATATATATATATATAATATAAATGAAACATAAAAATAAAGAAACACTATTAACAATGTAACAAATTAACACTAATAATAAAAGTAGATAAAGATAAAACACAGAGAAAGAGTCACACTTGAAATTGCAGATTTATTTATTTATCTACTTTTATTATTAGTATATATATATCGCCACGGGTGGCCGAGGTCGTTCAGGCGCGACTCGTGAGCTGGAGGTCTGGAGTTCGAATCCCGCCAGGATCGTCCTCCCTGACTGAGGTTTTTTCCAGGTTTTCCTCAGTCCTCATAAATGTCAAATGGCCTGGAACGTTTCCTTCCTTAAAAAAAATCCTTTCCCAATATATCATATCATTTCATGTATCATGAGTGTCCACGGCCTGTGGTACCTCGGTAGTAAAAACGGGCGTTAAACACTATGCAAAAAAAAAAAAAAAATGCTAAAAAACTTCTGAAACGTTTGTGGCAACAACTGCACAGTGCGCAAAACAAGTGCTATCAAACATAAGAATAACTTATATACTAAAGAATATAAATGCTTTTATTATAACAAAAATCTTAAAAGGGTAATATAATATCTTATAAATCACTAAAACGATTTTTTTTTTCATGAATCCTACCTTTTACTGCAAATTTAGAACTAAATATGTACATTTCATTTCTCAGTTGGCTCCCAACGGGAAGAATTTCAAATTACAGACCGATAGGGGACACCTAATTATCATACCCTTTTTAAATTTTTTTTTTTTTTATCCCTGCACCCGACACATTATTGCCTTAGAGCTGTCTGCACCCTTTAAAATATGGCCACCTGATGCGTGATGGTACATTTAACAGAGCGAAGTAAAGTTCAAATAAAGTTAACATAACCGCTGCAGTTTCGAATAAAAACTTTCTCCTGCCTGTAACTTTTGTCGTTATAAACTTTTTCGCTCGTTTGTGTTAAAAAAGGAGAATAAAACATAAAATAGAGGTAAAAAAACTGGGCTTTGGTTTTCAGAAGCTATTCTCCTGAAGGAAACAATCCTTCAAGTGCACTTTTTGTTACTCTCGGACGAATAAAAAGAAAAAAAAAAAAAAACGTGTTCTGCTGGCTTTAACATAACCTGTTCTAACCTAGAAAATAAAAAATTATATATAATGATAACCGTTCAACGAGTAAGAAATTTGTTGGAAATTTAGTGACAGTGTCTGGTTAATGGTAAAATTTCAACAATCTGAAATTCATCTCTTTTACACCCAAACCACCACCACCAGGGACTCGTGAGCGTGAGGTCTGGGGTTCGATTACCGCCTGAGGTTTTTTGCAGATTTTTCCTCAGTCCTCATAAATGGCAAATGCCGGAGAGTACCCTAAACTTAGGCCTGGAACGCTTCCTTCCTTTAAAAAAAAATCCTTTCCCAATATATCATTTCATTTCATGTATCATCAGTGTCCACCGCTTGTGATGCCCCAGTAGTAAAAACGGGCGTTACACACAATTCAAACATACACTCGCTAACGTTAATTTAAATGTTTCATTTAAGTAATTATTCCGGAGGTAAGGTTTGCAGGCAAGTGGATTATCTAATGAACGAACTAAGTACCCCTTTCAGCATGTGTGGGTACGGAAGATATCTCCAAATTTAAAACTTTGTTACCGTTACTTCTCGCGCAACTCCCTAATTGTCCTCGCAAGGCAGAGTGAACTCATGCAGATTTATTGTTTTCGATAGCAGTCACACATGCTGATCTGAGATCAGGAAGAGTTTCCCACGACCCTTGCTGATGAATATAAATTATAGGTAAAAATTCTAAATATAATAGCATTTTATGCATTTCATGTTTTAGCGAATTCCGAAGTAATATAAGCTATTGAGGTTGTACCCATGGAAGCATTTTTTAATACTTTTTCCACCGAATCGTACCTACTAGGGACCTACAATGAAAAATAAATAAATAAATAAAACTTTAATATATACGTCCGTGCGCGCTCGCGTGTGTGTATTTGTGTGTGTGTGTGTGTGTGTGTGTGTGTGTGTGTGTCCGTTAGCGCTCTAGCGGTCGTAATTTTTTATTTTTCCTTATTGAAAAAATATAACTCGGAATATAACCATCAACTAACTAAAGAGTTTGTTAAAAAGCAAAATTGTACCGTTGCGGGTGGGAATTAGCTTAGAGCAAAATATTTGAAAAAAATCGAAAAATCGCTCTAGCAGTCACAATTTTTCTTTATTTTCAACGAATCTTGGTACATTTCTTTAAAAAAAAAAAAAAAAAAAAAAAAAGTGGGGGTATACCTGAAAAACGAATAAGAATTAAAGAGAAATTTAAAAATCGCTCTAGCGACGGCAATTTTAAATGTTTTTTAAACGAAATTCCGTACATGCCTTTGACATAAAATGAGAAAAATGAAAACCAGTGAAATCGTACTTTTAAGAGGGGGAATTTATGTGATACCCATAATTAAAAATCACTCTACCGGCTTTGATATTTGCTTTTTCGCAACAAACTTTTCATAAAATTACAAAAATTGATCCTGAAAATCAGAAAAATCCTGCCATTAGGAGTAGGGGTATACCTAAAAAACGAAATTTAAAAGTTCGCCACCCAGGAATGGCGTAAGCGAATTCCTCACCGAGTTGTATAACTTTTAATAAAAATCAATATAAAATCCAAATTAGGCCTTAATGAAATAAATTATGACATTACTGTGTGAATTAGGGAACAAAATTAGATTTCTTGCAACCTATAAGTATTGCAAAAGAGAAACCACATTTTTAGAATTATCATTATTATTATTTTTGAGATTAAACCACAAAAATTAATGCTGTACTATTAATTCAATGAAATGTATGACTACTGATAGACAAAGTTATACTGTGTGAGTATTTTTAAACATTTTTAAATATAACGATTTTTTTAAACTTACCCCTTGATAGCTTTACGTACAATAAAATAGAGAAAAATAACACAAGGTTTCAAGTTGCAGTGTGTGTTTAAGATATTCATATGTTTCAATAAAACAAAAACTTGTTACTATTTATAAACAATTTCGATGTACTATGCGAATATACCCAATAAACAATCGAAAGTTTCATCAATTTTCATTGGCTTCGAAATTAAATTGAAATATTATGCAGTAAAAACATATAGCGTAAATATTTATGAAGGTTATTACATAGCGCTCTTACATAAAAGTATAGCTCTCAAATATATATTACATTAATATTTCATATTTGCTATTTTTACGACGAAGTTTTTGTTTAATATAAAACGCATGCAACGTTATAAATTGAATTTATATGTTGAATTAATTTCTCATATTATTTTACAATAATATACAGAAAATTAAACACAAGGGCCCATTTCAATATTCGGATTTCAACTATACCTTTATTCCTAATAGTCCCATTTCCCTAACTTTCAGAAACTATGTTTCCTATTTATTTAAATGGTATATACAGAATTTTGTTGGGAAGAAACAAATATTGTTTCGTTAGAGCGATTTTTACATTTTGGGTTTAACGTATAGCCCCCACTACTAATGACCCGATATCCATGGTTTTTAGGAATTATTTTTCATGTTTTATTTACATAGTATATGCAGAGTTTTGTTGCGAAAAAGCAAATGGTACCTCTGGAGCATTATTTAAATTTCGGGTAAACCCCCCGATCTGTTTTCATTGATTTTCAGAAACTTTTATTTGGCAATAAAACATGGTGTTACATATAAACTAACACCCTTGTCAAAAACTGATGTTTAATATTTTCCCCCACTACAAACTCACCAATGTTAAATTAACAACCACTTTTATTAAAACCGAAGTTCAAGCATTCGGGCCGAATGACATTTCACCCCGTCTACAGTTTGTCCGATGGTTTCTTCATCAAAGCATTCATGAGCAAATATTTCCTAAGGTCATATTACGGGCGGACAAAAAAGTATTTACACAAGCGGGCATGTTTAACACACGTAACAGTCATATATGGGCACAGGAAAACCCTGGAGCTATTAGAGTTGGAAATTACGGTTTGCAGTGAACATCTAGCTGGCAGAGTTATTAATGACATAATCAATGGGCTCTATTTACTACCTCCACATCTGACGGGGCACATTTATCTACAGTTTTTACAGCATACTTTGTCAGAACTTCTGGAATGTGTTCCTTTATCAATACGCCAGTTAATATGGTTCTAACACGATGGGGCACCTGTGCATTATTTCAGTGACACAAGGGATTTCCCTACAAATGTGTGATGTATCCTGATCGCTGGATCGGTAGAAGAGCACCAACACCATGGCCAGCGTGTTCACTCGATCTAATCCCTCTGGATTTTTTCCTTTGGGGACACGTTCAGGCTCTTGTGTACTTGAGGTCGTGAAGAGGAGCTGATGGTCAGGATCTTTGTAGCGTTTAATGCTATATGTGATATGCCAGGTGTTTTTGAAAGAACTCGGCAGCCATTACAATGACGCTATCAACTGTGCTCCGGAGGTCGGCACTTTGAAGATCTTTCATAGTCACTTATGCACGTTTTAAATTCTTGTTTTGTGCTTGTAGTGTCGCACAATTAAATAAATATTCACAAGTTACTAGATAATTTACAATATTTAAAATTAAAGATACACGACCATTCTTGTTCCAAAATTCTCCAATACCTTGGAGCAAATCATGCAACTGGTTGCGGCGGAATTTCATCTAACCCGAAGCCTCTTTGGCAAAACTTTAATGTCATCTAGGTGAATTATAAGACGCTTGTGGGCATACATTCCCTATAAGAAAATGCTCAAATATACCATCTGAATCACATCTTCAGTGTTGTTCGATTTTATTCTGTATATAAGCATATTTTCGATTTTTTTTCATTGTAGATGCCTGGTAGGTACGATCAATGCAAATGTGAATAGATTAGTAAAAATATTTCCATTGGTAAACCATAATAGCTTACATTCTTGCGGAATTCGCTTAAAAAAAAAAGTCGAAAAATAAGCAGATGGTGCCCACCGCAATGGCTTCATTGCTTTGAAATTTGCTAAAAACGCCTTTGCGTTTATTTTTATTGTTTTAAAATAAAATGACAAATTAATTCAGCATATAAACTGTATTTACAACGTGTATGTTTTATATTTAACAAAAACATCGTCGTGAAGATAGCAAATGTGAAATATTAATCTAATATGTGTGTGAGAATTATATTTATATGTAAGAGCGTTCTGTAACAACCTTTGTATTACATGTTTTTAATACAATAACATTTACATTAAATTTCAAAGCCACTGAAAATCCATAAAGCTGTCGATTGATTTTATTTGCTTTTGTATATTTTAACATGCTTTACTTTTAAAGAAACATATGAACATCTTCTTAAATACACAATATAATTCGAAACTTTCTGTTATTTTTCTTTATTTTAGTGAAGGTGAAGATAATATCAAAATATCATAAACATGTTTACATTTAAAGTGTTTAAAAATCTCACACAGCATAGCTTTGTCTATCTGTGGCTATGTATTTTATTTAAATAATAGTATACCATTAACTTTTGCGGATAAAGTCCCAATAATAAAAATAATAATTATTCTAAAAATGTATTTTCTCTTTTGTTGATATAAATTGTAAGAATTCTAATTTTGTTGCCCTAACATCACACAGTAATGCTATAACTTATTTTATTTCATTAATTAACAAGGCTACGTTTTAGATTTTATATTCTTTTTTTAAGTTACTCTACTAGGTGAGGAATTTGCTTAGTTTACGCAGCTCCTGCGTGACGTTCTTTTAATTGTGTTGTTGTTTGGGTTATTGGGAAAGTGGTGCTCCAAAATTGTTTTCGACCGCCATGGGCGTCGAAAGGTATCGTTTGAAACTCTTTGAAAATACTTCGGGGATAATATTTGGCTTTATTATTTTCTTTAAGCATAATTGTAAAAGTTTATTTTTATAGAGACACTATCATCAGTAGAGTAAGAAATAATTTGTATTTATTGCACATTTCAAAAACTTCAACACTTGGAAAGATAGTTTGCACAAAGGCAACTAAATGTGATACGCTTTAGGAATCGTAATGTACTAAGCATACATATTTTGATTATTTTATTTTGATTTAGACATTGGTTAGTAATTTTGTGTATTATTTTGATTTTGTTTGCTGTTGAAATAAATATTCTTAAAACCTCGTGTGCATGATAATTATTTTTGCTAACCTGAGCAAAATATTTTAGTTTGTGCCATTTGTTAATTACTTCAAACTTTATCAATCTTCAAAATTTCAAGAATTTCGAAAATTTAATTGAATATATAATTTAATGTATATATTATATCATTTATATATTAAGATATAAATTTATTTTATTTTTAATATCTTCTCTGGCACTTGAAGGGACTTTCCTAAGCAATGTTTCTGGGCTCTGTTTCCCTTGTTAGAAAGTTTTTAGAATATACAGTGGGGGGGGGGAATATACAAAGGGGGCACTCCAAATAAAAATATTAATACTTGCCACAAAAGCGATCTGCATATTAACGTCACTAACACACAATTCCAGCACTGTTATTAAATCTCGGTTATAACGAAAATTAAGAGGTAAGACTGCCTAACCGTTGCTTTGTTAAGTAACTATGCATCACATGAGATGAACAATTAAACGTCACTACTGTGAAATCTTTAGTTGATTTTCTCAAAACATACACCAAGCACTCTTTACCACTCTTGCAGAAGTACTTTATGAGCAGTACACAGGATAAACAAATCCTAGAGCAACCTGAAGTATTCTTTGCTAACAGATGTCTCATTATCGTTAATAAGAGTTCGTCATTTGGCGTTACTCGCCAAGTGTTCGTATTACAACAAGTTTCAGGCTGCAATTCTCCCTCCTTATGCTTTCGAAACGCCCTCACCACTTCTGCCTTATGGTCTTGGCTTACGCAGCAAATACAAGTGCTTAGTCAGGGAGGTAATGAACGGTGATAACCATCTTGTGCTACCTTTCTAACGCTAAAACTTGGATGAGTGTACGATTAAAGTGGCAAAGCGCATAGAAGCAAGGCCTTAAACTGCACAGTTAGCCGAATTCAAGTTACTTCGCGAGTAATAACATGGGGATAGAAGGGTAAGTGCGAAAACGAACTAGGGTATGACGTTTCCAGGAAACTTGGCTTCTCTCTCCGCCTGGGACAAATTACTTGGCAACTCTTTTCTCTCTCTCTCTCTGGAGATTTAGCTCAATGGCAGCATTGATTAGGAAGTCCTGGCAGACTTATTCCTTCTCTTTTCTTTCCTTCTTTTCGGATTAGCTTTCGCGTTTATGTATGGTATATCTTTCACGCTCCCACTCGTACGTAATACAAAGAAAAGACAACACAATTATGAAATGGGTTTGTAGCTGCAGGAAGAAAACATGTCCATGGACTATCAAAATGAAGTTATTTTAAAATTCACAGCCTCTGTAGGTAGACACGCCGTTTACAGCATGAAAGGAATATTTACGGTTAATAATTGGAAACTTCATTAGAATCACTTTTTTCCGTTCTTATTTGAGATAACTGGTTCTCTTTCATTTTTCTACTTTGATGGTCTTAGAAAAGCATATTCTGCGCAAAGAATCTCGAAAAGAAAAAAATTTTTTTTCGAAGTTTGGAAACTTCAAAGAAATCCCGTTTTGTTGCGTTTAAAATGGAGATACCTATTTCTCCTTCATTATTCTAGTTAGATAGGCTTAGAAAACCATAAAATGAAGAAAGATTCGCGAAAAGAAAAGATTTATTTCGATGGTTGGAATTTTTTATTTGTGATTTTTGTTAGCTGGACTTCTGCAAGTTTTAGCATTTTTTTTTTTTTGTATCCCATCTTTGCCTGGGGCCTTCTCTTTCACTTTTATATATAGTTACCCTTTATTGTAATACATTTCCCACACCTTCGAATTAACGTTCCAACCCCCCTCCCCTTCCCAAATAGTCTTGTCTGCAAAATAGGCATAAACAGCATCCATCACTTCTTCGTCACACTTAAATTTCCTTCCTCGAAGATTCATCTTAAGTTTTGAGAAGAGGAAATAGTCACTGGGAACTAGATCTGCACTGTAGGGTGGATGGTCGACGTACTTGAAGCCACATTTCTTCACAGCTTCCTTTGCAACAACAGCTGAGTGCATAGGGGCGTTGTCGTGAAGGCGTAAAACACCACTCAGCTTTCCTCACCTATTCTCCTTTATGGAAGCACGTAGTCTGTGCAGTAAATATGTGAGGATGGTGGTGGCTACCTTAATGCTGTGGTGACTCACCTCTTAAATACGAGTACGTCTATGCTAGACGTGACTTATCCACCAGTGAAATACTGGAAGCTACGTTGGCTTAGCGCGCTTGGGAGACGAAATTGTCTACGGTCGAAAGGCGGGTCAGTTTAGATTCTAGGTGCTGTCCTAAATGTAAAAAACCACAGGGAAGCACAGACCTCTGTGTTAGGAATTCCCCTGGTCAGGGGAAGGATCCCCAATCTATATATACTTCCCATTTACGGTGGTGTTCCTCTCCTTGAAGTCAATGAAGAGTATTCCTTCACAGTCCCAAAAGATTGTGACCATGATCTTCTTGGTTGACTGAGAGACCTTGGCCTTTAGAGGCGCTGCTTCGCCATGTTTACATCACTCCATTGATTCTCTTTAGGACAAGGGATCATAACTTCATTTCCTGTAACAAAGGTTTGCAGAACTTCTCTCTCGTTGCCAAGGCAGAGCTCCAAAAATGCCTGTCGACAGATGACTCGTCGACTTTTGGACGGAATGAGGAAATAATCTAAGCACCCGTCTTGCACTAACGTTATTCATGTTTAAATGTTCATGAATAATACGAAGCACTGTTGTTTAAGAAAGCATCACCCTTGCTGCTATTTCTGTAGCTTTGAGCCGCCGGTCTTACATAATTTCTCCAAAACAAAACTTTTGTTCGACAAAAGTGTAACAAAGTGTAACACACGGGGTAATACTAGTGTACACAACCCTAAAGTGAATTAGTGAATAAGAGCTACCCCCTTGTAGCAGGATTTGCACTTCTTAGGGATATTCAGAGAATAAATCGTGGACTTCTATGCCCGGTAGCAAAATTTTATATACCATCTTGTAGTAAGTAGGCATAAAAAAAGCATTTATTAATTTCAAAATACCATGAGTTGTGTATCCCCTATGGAGCTCGCTTTTGAAGAGAATTACAGGTGGACACACAGACTGAGTAAAACAATATCAAATAGCTCCTTATACAGAAAGGAAACCCATTAAAACTATTAAGATGAACAAATTAAGAAATCCCTAGCTTACGTGCCTTAACAAAGAGAGTTTTACAATAATATTATTACTTTTCTATTACGAGCACTAATCCAGGAATGCTCACTTCAATTTTAGTTTATTATAATGACAGAAATACAGAAAACGTTTTTTTTCATTTAATTTTTGTTATAATATTGTTTCACGCAGCCTATTTACTGCAAGAATATTTATTATAAAATTAATGTAATTAAAGTTTTAGGGGTAGATAATAAAGATATCATTAGCAACAGAACAAGCCACTTTTTGCAAGTGAATTAAAAAGTACATTTTTGTTCCTCTTGAAAATGCTGTTTTTTTTTTTTTAGACTTGTTTCCTTTCTATAAATGAAGGAATAATAGAATTTCTTTGACTATCACGTTCTAAATAACAATAGTTTCGGGCAATTCTCCGATTGAATGGAACATTCCTGGAAGCTTTTTTTCCATTTTAAAGATTTTCGCTGTTATCATTATTAGTTATCATTTTGAAACATTTAAATAAAATTGTACTAAGTTTACATCAAAGCAAAACTATTTTGTAGCTTATAAGTGAATAAATCTACGGTCTCTCACTTCCAAAATCAAAAGAATGATAAAAGTTTTCCAGAGAAAAATGTCGAAAAGAATTCTTGGGATTTCCTTGCAATGCAGAATAAGAAATGAGGATGTCAGGAAGCAGATGGACACAAGAAAAGGCATACAGAATGCAGGGGAATTGAAATGGCAGTGGGGAGGTCACGTAGCAAGATGAGCCTATGCAGTGACGACGTGGAACCCCAGGAGCGTGGGTCGTCCAAAATTCGGTAGTCAATTTAACTGGTCGAAGTATCGGTCAAGCAGTGGTCACGTGTGACCAGAGATACGGGTGAATGGAGAATACTCCTAACAGAGTTCAGTGACGTACATAACATATATCAGTGATAGGAATCATTTAACTTAATTTTATTTCTTAATACTAAGGTAAGACTTTGCATTACCACAAGCAGTTTGATACAGCTAGTGAATAATCAGCAGAGTTTGTACATATAGCAGGAGCCTGTTACTCTTAAAGTATTTTATAGGTTAATTAATTTATTTATTTTTAAGTGAACTATGACTGTATCGACTATTCAAGTAATAAATTTGTTTTCAGCATGTGTGAAAGAAAAGCTTACCACCGTTAGCTAAACCTTCTGGTTGAATAAAGCTAGAATTCCTATTATTCTTTGCTTGGTAGTCAACACTTGTACAATATCCTGCTATCTCGCACTATAATATTAACAAGTTTGCTCTTGGAGTTCACTATAAATTTTGATGATCTCCAAATCTTGTTGTTTGGAGAAGAACCGAATATATTTATTCTTTCCTCACAAGAGATGTGCCTTATTATTATTATTATTATTATTATTATTATTATTTCAATAATCCCTCTTTTTTAATTTCAAAACTTAATATTTTGCATCATGGACTAATAAATATTTAAAAATTAATTTTAATATACTTCAGATATTTTTATAAATTATTTCCTTAATCCTGCATTATAAACATGTTATTTCTGATTTTTTCAATGTCATGATAACATATCTTGCTCAAAACGTAAATTGTTAGCGCGTTAAAGTATAGCTGTATGAAGCTGATGTCAAACATCGTATGGTAATGATAAAAAATTAGGGAATAAATAATAAAAGAGTAAATAATGTTTACTATTTTTACTTGCAGTTAAAGCACTTGTAAAAGCATTGCGACTAGGGCAGAATATTGAATAACTGAGGAGTTACATTCTTAAAAAACAAACAAACAAACAAACGGAAGTTAAGTTTTGGATGTTCATGGATAACGGTTGGAGAAATAAAGTGTGCCCAAGAATTATAGGCATATATTCAAAGTGTTTTGCTCTTCAAACGAATCATAAGAGATAAGTATATAAAAAAAAGTCGAGTGAGAAAAATCATCAAGTTTAATAAATCCAAAAGATCCACATGACACTCTAGCGAGATGGTGCAATTGCATGTTACGAGATAGGTCCTTAAGTTTCCGACCTATTCATTTTCTAGGTATGATAAAGATAGAAACTATATTTCACTTTTCAATACAGTTACCCTTTATAGCAATGCACTTCTGACATATATGAATTAACATTTCAACTCCACAAAAAAAAAAAAAAAATCAAAAGTCTTGTCTGAAAAATGGACATAAACAGCATCCATCACTTCATCGTCACACTTAAATTTTCTTCCTCGAAGGTCCTGCTTCAGTTTTGAGAAGAGGAAATACTCACTGGGAACTGGATCTGAGCTGTAGGTTGGACGGTCGAGCTCCTTGAAGCCACATTCCTTCACAGCTTCCTTTGCAACAAGAGCTGTGTGCACAGGTCGCGTTGTCGTGAAGAAGGCGCACATCACCACCCAGCTTTCCTCACCTTTTCTCTTCTAATGGAAGCACGTAGTCTGTGCAGTAGGCCAGCATAGTACTCCCCATTTACTGTGGTGTTCCTTTCCTTGAAGTCAATGAAGAGTATTCCTTCACAGTCCCAAAAGAGTGATCTTGGCCTTTGGAGGCGGCGCTTCGCCAGGTTTACGCACTCCATTGATTCAAGGGATCATAGTAAAGGACAATAGTTTCATCTCCTGTAACAATGGTTTGCAGAACATCTCTCCCGTTTCCACGTCAGAGCTCCAAAATGTCTGACAACAGATGACTCGCTGCTGCTTTTGGATTGAGGAAAGAAGTCTAGGCACCCATCTTGCACTTACTTTATTCATGTTTAAATGCTCAGGAATAATTCGAAGGACTGTTGTTTTAGAAATGCTCAACCTTGTTGCTATTTCTGTAACTTTGAGCCGCCGGTCTTCCATAATTTCTCCTTCCACAAGAGCGATGTTTTCAGGAGTGAGCACCTCCAAGGGCCGACCTGCACACTCTTCGTCTTCAATGCGTTCTCGACCTATTCGAAAAGGTTGAACCCTTTTTTACGATAGAATGTGAGGGGAATGCTTCCCTATAAAAACCCTCCAATCGCTGTTTAATTTCAATTGGAGTAAGTCCTTCGTTTGTTAAGAACTTAATAACAGTTCGAAACTCCATTTTGAACATGTCACAATTTTCTACACATAGCCTTCTTTATGCAACTATATCTGAACAACTGAACACAGTGGAGAGGAAGTTACAGTTGCAATTATTTACTTAACAGATAAGGTATGACACCAGATAAGTTTTTGGTGAAGGCGATAATCCTTATCGGGGAAACCGGAAACTTGTGGACCTACCTTCGTAAATCCATTTTATTATAGAAATTATTGCCGACACATTAGCTTTCCGCGCTAATTAGATGTCCATTTCACTACTTGTGGCATGTAAGGTAAACTGTTTCTAAGATATTCTTATTTTCATATTTCAACGCACAAGGCCAACATATGTCCACTCTTGACATTCTTGTATTAAATACGATACGAATTTATATTACAACTTTAATAATAACTAAAAATTCCTGCACTATTAATACCAATTTAAATCAAACTGAATTGTAACGCAGAGGTACTACATTTTTGTGCTACTAAAGTCCTTTAGGTACAAAGGCGGTGTATCTATTACTATATGCGTTCTCAACATTAACACCTGGCATCTTATGAAACAATCAAAACCCATAAATATTGTTTTAGATCTACTTTCTCTTTTCAAAAGCAGATACATAAATAATGGCTGCAATATTGGCTTATTATGAACAACCCTGTTGCTTTATTTGCTCTTGTAAATAAAGGAAATACGTACAGTGAGGTTATTTGAGTTACGGGCCGGTAGAGTAAATACTAAAAAACAAATTTTAAGTTCTGGACTACCTCCTTTTTCCCGAATGCGACGGCTACACCTCCGCACTAAGCAACCGCACTCAGGCGGCCTGTAACTTAAATATCTTCGCTGTATATTTCACCATTATTTGGATTCTGCATTTACAGAAGACGAATAAGTTAATACCTTATATTGACCAGATTATGCATTATTTATTTATTATTTACTCAAGGAGGGTTATGACTTTCTCTTCCACTCTTCCTGGTGTAAAAGCACAGAGTACAATATATACATAATTATACCGGGTTTAACAATAGGTACGGCCAAACTATGAGGACACATTTCTAACACGTAGAATGAATGCAGTGTTTAACGCCCGTTTTTGCTACAGAGGCACCACAGGCGATGGGCACTGATTATTAATGTAATGAAATTATATATTGGGAAAGGATATTTTTAAGGAAATAATCGTTCCAGGCCTAATTTTAGGGTACCTCCCCGGCATTTGCCATTTATGAGGACTGAGGGAAACCTGGAAAAAACCTCAGTCAAGGAGGACGGTCCTGGTGGGACGCGAACCCCAGACCTCCCGCTCACGAGTCTATGCCTTAACGACCTCGGCCACCCGTGGCGGTCTAACACGCAGAAGAAGAAAATTGTTATATGGATATGGATCCGGAAACGGTTTATTTCCTTGTAAGAGCCCATTATCTACAACTCTTCATAGCACATTAATCATGGGGAATGCACAGGAACAGGACGTACCAGCATATCATATGAAACTCTTTCTAACGTGAAATATTCGCTAGTATTGATACATGCATCAACCCGCCGTCGCATTGAACGCCGGATGCGCTGATGTATCCCTGGGGCATTGCGTATTGTTTCGCAGTCTTTCACACAATACGGGCATGAAAACTCTCTGCGTCTTGTACTGAGGCTTGATACACAAGAGCTTTCAAATGCCCTTACAAATAAAAGTCAAGTCCGGCAGAATGTCAACATTACCTTCGTTCAAATGGAACACAAAACAGAAAAGACCTGACCTCGATGTTGGACTGAGACACATTTTAAACGAAGAAGTTTAATTATTAGGTCTGTTGGACATTTAAAATCTTACATGATCTGAGTTTAAATCGGTGTGAGGCAGGTTGGTTTCTGGAGGTACACCTAAGAATTACAACTTAAGCACATCTAACCAACAGGGCATTCTGAACATTTCATGTAAGAAAGAGTTTCATGTGTTGTATGTTCTGTTCCTGTGTTTTCCCCACAGCTAATGTACAATGAAGAGTTGTAGAAAACGAGTTCTAACATGGAAATAAAGCGTTTCCGGACCCATGTCCATATAATATATTTTCTTATTCAACGTGTGGGGAATGTGTTTTTAAAGTTTTCTGTGTCTTATTATTAAACCCTGTACAAAATACAAATAAATAAATAAACAAAAATAAACAAAATTAAATTAAATTAAATATATATACTACATACAAATACTAAACATTTTTAATATAGTTAGAAAATTGATAAAGAGAGTGTTAGAATTCCACTTGTTCTTCAATAATTTTTCTCGAGTACAAGGAAAGGAGAAGGAGGAGGAAAAGAAGAAGAAGAAGAAGAAGAAGAAGAAGAAGAAGAAGAAGAAGAAGAAGAAAAAGCATAAGAAGTGAAAGATTAACTGTTATGATTCCTAGAGCTAAGATGTCAATTTAATCTACATTTCAATTGCTTTATTGTCCAACAATCTGTGACTTCAGAAGGAAGGGAGTTCCAGATTCTGGGAACTTACACGCTGAATATAAACGGAAATGAATTCGGTGACAAATGATGAACTGTGACGTCACATTCCGGGTCCGAGATAGAAACAGGTAGAAACGATATACTGATAGGTGGAGATAGGAGCGTAAGGGAATCAAAAGTTCTAAGTTCTTTTAGAGGTAGCCATGACAGTTGATTTCGTAGGAGTGTCACTTGTATTTAAATACATCTGATAAAGGGAACTTCTTACAATAGTCAAATATCATTCAAAAACAAATTTGATCAACTTTAACACGCAGTTCCTGAGTCAGCTATTCAATTACTATTGCAGAAGAACGTCAGGGTTATTATATAAACAATTGTGTAATTAAAAAAGTTGTCTGTAATCCTATATTTGTTGATTTAATGCACTTTCCTTGGTTATACATCGGGTATGATTTTTTTACATGTTCATCTTTTGAATATTTTTACATCGCAAGTAAATAAACCGCCATAAGTGTTCTTGGTGTAAAACGAAGTTAATTTAACATTAGCGCAAATGATCTCGCAGACACAAATCTACTAAATACTCAAGAGCCTTTACGAGTATTAGACTATAGTTTTGTTAGTTTACAAATAAACGACTTGCTATCTTAGAATTAACTTTCTGAATTAAGTTGCGGTTTAAAGTTACTTTTTGCAATCAGTTTTTCCCCTCTAAATATAAATAACAGATTTAAATTGCCAATAGGAGTAGAGGATTTCATTAAAGAAACAACATGCATCCGTTCTGAACTTGCCTTCAGCGATAGGGTTCCGAAAACAAAGGGCTTTCCTCTACCACCTGAACTAACGATTTACCTTAGTGGAATCTACCATAGATCTAAGACAACATGCAATGTTTTCTCTAACAACAGCTTAGATGTGTGTTTTACTGCTCGCTTGGATGTGAAAACTAGAGTTTCATCTAAGTAGAAATCTTCCTACAAATAATTTCCTGAGGATATTTCTATAAAAAACGCAAGTACCCTTCATGTTCAGACCCAACTAACACTCAAAGTTGCCTGAAACATCTTATAACACACTCTCCAAAAATTATTAGGCATAATGTTCAGTTCCTGGCATGTCAAATTTCATAAATGAATTTAAAACTGCTACAATCAATGTAAGCAAACGAATTTTGTAGTAAACAAAATCTGCGAATAATAAGGTCCTTTTTCGTATTATATCCTAAATAAATCACATAATCTGCTGTACATTCAAGAGGACTTGTGCATAATATCTCTGAAACAAATTTACATGAAATTATGTATTGCAGAATTCGTATACTTCACAACATATATACCATTTTAAACCTGCAAAAATATATTGTATTTACTATATATTTGTCCTTGAGAAAACATAATTTCTTGCATATTCACCCAACACCAAAAAAGTGCAATGCACAATTATTAGCATTTCATTTGTTCCTTGATAACATAATATATTCATCTTTTTGTATGTAAATTACATGGAACTACTATATTTTAAATTTTTTATTTTTTGAAATGTTAATTCAAAGATGTGAGAAGTGTATTGCAATTAAGGGTAACTATATTGAAAAGGGAAATATAGTTTTTTTCTTTATCATACATAGAAAATGGTTAGGTCGGAAACTTATGGACCTACCCTCGTAAGTGGTGGGGTTGTCAGCTTACAGCCTCTCAACATCCATGGTTTTCTTTCGAGACTTAAGAGTATCATCTACAGGCGGGAGGCGACCAATATGGGACCATACAAGATAAAAATTATAATACCGAACGATATCACTGACTAAGAGATAAGTTAATCCTGAGGTTACGCTTTCAACACTAGAGATAGTAGATATGAAGGGTAAAATTGAGAGGTTTACTATTATTAAGGCAACTCTTAAGTTTATGGAATAATGTCAGAAAAGATAGTATGATAAAATTTTATAATGCCATAGCCATTGCTTTTGCATTGTATGGAAGCGAGAATTGGGTTATAAAACAAAAAAGATAAACAAGAGATTGCAAGCAAGTGAAATAAAGTTCTTGAAAAGTATGGCAAAAGCAGAAAAGAAATTATATTAGAAATAATCTAAACAATGTTAGAATTAATGAAAAAACAACACCACACAGAAATGATTTCATTTTTCATACATCAAGAAAGAATATAAATAAAATTTCAGTTGGTAATCTTGACATCAAAGACCATACCGCCACTGGTGGCCGAGGCCGTTAAGGCGCGGACTCGTGAGCGGGGGGCCTGGAGTTCGAATCCCGCCAGGACCGTCCTACCTGATTGAGGTTTTTTCCAGGTTTTTCTAGGTCCTCATAAATGGTAAATGCCGGGGAGGTACCCTAAACTTAGGCCTGGAAGGTTTCCTTTCTTAATAAAATCCTTTCCCAATATATCATTTCATTCCATGTATCATCAATGTGCATTGTCTGTGGTGCCTCTGTTGTAAAAAAGGGCGTCAAACTCAATCATTTTTTTATCAATGAACAGTTATTGTTGAGAACAATAAGGTAGCTACAACAAACTGTCTAATCCATGAAGGAAGATGCATTTAAATTTTGCAATATAAGATGGTATTATAATAAAAATTTCCAATACTACATAAAATATAACTTGTATTTATTTTTTCATTTCAAAAATTATTCTTTGAATCAAACAATGCAACTATATTGTTAGTCTCAATGGTTTGGACGCTTGTTTTATTTAAACATTGCTAAAACTATTCAGAATGGATGGTTAAATTTTCAAATGTAATTTCAACCCTGAAAAGGTCATGTATTGCTCACCCCAATGAGAGCTTATTTACTCATTTATATCCTTCAATGTTCGAACAATCAAAGGTCCTCTATTTTAGGTATTTTGGAAATGTACAAATCTGTAACCTGCAATAATAAACAGCAGCTGCAACAATAAACAAAAATCTTCAGCTGTTGTTTGGATCTTACATTGTGAACCATTTTGTAGCGAAGAAGAAGGGAAAGATATTAAGAATAGCAATACAGCATTCTTTATTGTAAAGACTGGAAAGATGATGGCGGAAAAAATATTTGTTTTATTTAAGGACGCTCTTTAACTTCTCAGGTCATCAGCGTCTCACTCTATTCAGAGCGTGAAACGGCCGACAAATTTTGTTCAGAGGTCTCTTCTTTCAGGCTGGAAGTTCTTTTACATGCCGTAAATCTACACACGGGACCCACGGCTTTACTTCCCTTCCGAAGGAGTGTTACTTAAGACTTTTACCCCGAAAAAATCCATCGATCCTGGCCGGGATTGAAACGGCTATCTTGGGTTTAGGGGGAAAGCATGGTTACCACTACATCACCAGAACCGACATAGTGGAATTTACTTCTCCAAACGCATGAGAAATGGGCAGTTTTACAAAATGGTAAATTTTCCAAGAAACTTCCTTGATGTTATGTGTTCGCCAAAATGTATGCATGTCTGACAATGGATCGAAGCTTGACTTGCTGATCTGAGGAGTATCTATAGAATCCACTGGAAATTGAGAGTGCCTTAGCTCCACAACTAAAATATAAAGCCTTTAAAGGGGACAAGAAGATAAACACCGGAAAGCAGAGAGATAAATAAACACAAAGAAAGCGATAGCAATAGATTCTTCTTTGCTGCGGGATAAGAGAACAGACTTCACATAAAATTCCATGCGCGCCTTATCGAAACACACTCTCGTGTCCATAGGAAAGTGTCGCAGGAAGCGATTTCCGCTGAAAGGCACTGAAAAGCGTTACAAATCACTGGCAGGGGATGGGTGGTCAAGTCTTAAGTTGGCATGTGAATGGAGCCGCACACAGTCGCAAGGGAATGGGGACTAAAAACGTTTCCAGCCCCGAAGCGATCTCCATGACAAACTTTACGAATGGCCGAGCGCAAGTCAATTTACAGAGAGGGACTAGGCAATATGCTCGTTTTATTTCACTTCGCAGGGTTCGTGCTTACCCAAACTGCGTTGTTCTCGATCTGATATGCTGTATAAATGTTAGAGTTGCGTTCCTTATTAATAATACCCCATAGTTATATGCACAACAAAGAAATAGTAATGCCCCATTCCTCCCGAAAAATCGCTGTAGCCGTTTCATCTAACATCATCAGAACAAACAACTGAAAATCGGTAAACAGCTTTTAGAGAGAAAATAACTTGTGTTCTATCCAGCGATAAAATGAGACGTATATCTTAATGACATGTTGATTGCGTCATGTTTTTTGATTTTATTGTTTTTCTTTTATAACATATACGAGAGTAGGTCCATAAGTTTCCGGCCTAACCATTTTCTAGATATAATAAACACAAAAGCAATATTTTACTTTTGATTATAGTTACCCTTTATTGCTACACACGTCTCACATCTTTGAATTAACATTTCAATACCCCCCTCCCGAAATATTCAGAAATCTTGTCTGCAAAATGGGCATAAACAGCATCTATAACTTCTACGTCACACTTCAATTTCCTTCCTCGAAGGTCCTTCTTGAGTTTTGAGAAGAGGAAATAGTCACTGGGAGCTAGATCTGGGCTGTAAGGTGGATGGTCGATCTGCTTGAAGTCACATTTATTCACAGTTTCCTTTGCAACAAGAGCTGTGTGCACAGGCGCGTTGTTGTGAAGAAGGCGCACACCACCACTCAGCTTTCCTCGCCTTTTCTCTTTGGAAGCACGTAGTCTGTGCAGTAGGCCAGCATAGTACTCTCCATTTACTGTGGTGTTCCCTCCTTGAAGTCAATGAAGAGTATTCCTTCACAGTCCCAAAAGATTGTGGCCATGATCTTGGTTGACTGAGAGACCTTGGCCTTTAGAGGCGGTGCTTCGCCAGGTTTACGCCACTCCATTGATTCTCTTTTGGAAAGGGATCATAGTAGAGGACCATAGTTTCATCTCCTGTTATAATAGTTTGCAGAACTTCTCTCCCGTTGCCAGGGCAGAGTTCCAAAAATGCCTCACAACAGATGACTCGTTGCTGCTTTTGGACTGAGGAAAGAAGTTTAGGCATCCATCTTGCACTAACCTTATTCATGTTTAAATGTTCATGAATAGTTTGAAGGACTGCTATTTTAGAAAGACACAACCTTGCTGCTATTTCTATAACTTTGAGCCGCCGGTCTTCCATAATTTCTCCTTCTACAAGAGCGATGTTTTCAGGAGTGAGCACCTCAAAGGACCGACCTGCACGTTCTTCGTCTTCAATGCTTTCTCCACCCATTCGAAAAAGTTTGGCGCATTTTTTTACGGCAGAATATGAGGGGGATGCTTCCTCATATACACCGTCCAATCGCTGTTTAGTTTCATTTGGAGTAAGTGCTTCTTTTGTGAAGAACGTAATAACAGCTCGAAACTGCATTTTGAACATGTCACAATCTTCTACACATATCTGAACAACTGAACACAGTGGAGCGGAAGTTACAGCTGCAATTATTTACTTAACGGATAAGGTATGACACTAGTTAAGGGTTTCGTGAAGGTGATAATTCTTACCGGAAACTTATGGACCTATTTTCGTAAGATAGACTTTAAGAACAAGCACAGAAGTGGAGCAAATATTCTAGTTGTGTTCGATTACTCTCAAATATTTTCAGTGTTAAAAAGTTAGCAATAATTAATCAATTCCATAATAAACTATTATAACTGTTTGTATTAATATTCATAATCACAATGAAGTCCATATTACTTCTTGGAATCTGAGCACAAAAAGTCAGTCTTTCATGTTTAAAATAAATATCCATTTATTAAAAAATCGTGTAGTTGTCAGATGATTCAGGTGGATAAGAAAAAATATTCAAAACATTCATTTGTTTCCAGTCAAAGGACATGCGACAGGAACTTTGGAGACACGAAGTATGCTATCAAAAAGGAGAGCAAGCTACCACTTCGGTATCTGGAGAAGACAGTGGGTGATGCGTCATGAAAATCCATTTCTTTATCATCTCACACGCGATATCTTCACCGTATGTGACTGGAATGCAACTCTACTCCTCTACTTTGAGAGGAAACCGGCGAACAAAAGCGTAAAACAGTATCACGTTTTCATGTGCTACCATGTGAGAATTCATCTGCATGCGCTGCACAAAAATAAAAGACGTTCAAGACTTAATTGTATATTTAAAAGAGCGGAGCAAAGATTTTTAACGAGAAAATGAAAGTGGGGTTGAATGTGACAGCTCAGAGGTTAAAATGTAATGGAAAATAAATCTGGAATGTTTTCCAGAAGAAGAGCACACAGTGTATTATTTTTATTTAGATCATACTTTTAAATAAAATAGAAATATACACATTTTCTTATTAAACTATCATTTAAAATTGTAATATATTAAAATAGTATCCAATTAGCAGTTAAATAAAGTACTATATGGTAAACTATAATAATAATGGTAAATTTTAATAATTAATAATTGATAATTTTCTGAAAACAGAGCATTCTCTCTACCGCCTCAATTAACACCATCTTACTCATTAATGATGCCCTCTAGCGGATATGTTCGTTACACCTTTTGCAGAAAAGAGCCCGGTTTTGTTGCCTTAAAAAGCTTCTGCCTAAAGAAATCAATGTTATAATATTAACACTGATTTTTGCTTTACACACCTAAAATTAATTGCCATTTTTAATTTTTAAAGCCCATCCAGTAACAAATTAATCATTTACCTCGATGTTCTATACTTACCCCGTGGAAACAAGGTCGCGTTCAAACAAGGCCAATATCGATTAATTTTTATGACGTAAATGTTCTAAGTATTTTTTTAATGGTGTTTTAGTACTGAGGCACTACAGGCGATGCACATTGGTGATACATGAGATGAAATGATATATTGGGAAAGGCTTTTTTTTTTAAGGTGGGAAACGTTCCAGGCCTAATTTTAGGGTACCTCCCCGGCATTTGCAATTTACGAGGACTGAGGAAAACCTGGAAAAAAACCTTAGTCAGGGAGGACGGTCCTGGCGGGATTCGAATCCCAGAGCTCCCGCTCACGAGTCAAGTATGGTCTCTTTCGGAAGGGAAGCAAAACAGTTGGACCCGTGTCATAGATTTACGGCACATTAAAGAACCTCAAGCCTGAGGCCGTTTCACATCCTGAATTGAAACGAATGCAAATGACCAAAGATGTTTAAGGGCGTCTTAAAATAAATCTACTAACAAACCTCATTGCTTGTGTGTAGCATTCAGCTTTATCTAATCTCTCGGTTGATTGAGGTCTGTTTAGATGGTTATGAAATCCTAAACTTATAAACTCTCAATTTTGAAATATTTCATATTTAACTTTAATTTTATGCTGTCATAGAAAATTACTTGACACTAACTGCTAAACATATTTTAACAGACTTACGGGTTTAAGAAACAAAACTTCACACTCAACAAAGTAAATGACACTATAGGAACTATTTTTAATTATTTGTAAGGTACAAATCTCCATAGCGATTGGTGAAATTGCCAACTTTTCTCATCTTATTATTTATCACCTCTCCTTTCAGTAAAGAACTGGCGAAAAAACCAAACCCATATGAGTGATGCTCCTATTATTGGAGTCGCGTTCCTTTTTGACAACCACATCCCAAGCATGTTAACTCCAAATGGATGTGTATTCTCTAACCACTATCCAGGTTCACTGAGATTTAGCCTAAAATTTCATTCTTACTCTTAGAAATGAACTGTGCTAATTAGAGCAAGCATATCAAAATGACAGTCAAATGGTAACATATGAGGTACATTCAAGTTATACACCTCCGATTTTTTTTCTCACTAACTAATCACTCGAAAATTATGAAACTTGTGTCACTTCTCGACGTAATCCCCTGCAGCCGCACACATTTTTTACAACGTCGACGCCATGATTCCAAGACCCTGCAAATGCTTCTGTAGGAGTCTGTTTTGACACTGGAAAATCTGAGTGAATCTGAGTGCTTTCATCGAGCAGACTGGCTCTTCGTTTAGGGATTGAAAAACGGCATCCATGTCTCATCCATTGTCACAATTGACGAAAAGAATGTTCCATTCATGCCGTCATCACGCGTCAACATTGCCTGGCAACATGCCACACATCTATCAGCATTCGTGGTCCCCACCTGGAGGACCATGCAGGATTGTGTGCACAGATCCCAAGGAAACGCCAAATTTGGGGGCGATATGTTCCACACTCATTCGGCGATTCTCCAAAAACAACTTTCTCCACTCGCTGATCATGTCGTCAGACCGGTTTTGTCATACGACGATCTGCCTTTCTTGAACTGTCACATCCATGACACCATCACGACATGTCTCACTCAAATGGCGATGAATTTCACTCGCAAATTGAGAAAACGTATGATAACATATACTTGTAATGAAAACCACTTTGAAGTATCAAAAACAGTCCTCACTCTCGCCGCTGCCGCTAGAGTTCCGTGTGCTATACAGTACTGCCATCTCTGTCACGCTTTGACAACGAGTGCCCGCGTATTTTAAAACAAAGCGCATGTTTCTATCTGTTTCCCGTCCTGAGAAAAAAATCGGAGGTTATAACTTGAATGAACCTCGTATAGCAACACTATAATACTTTCCCTCCTTCTGCTATTTTCTAACCATACACGACTTCTGTTGGAACATGAGAAAATAGCAAGGATCTTCATTTCTTCGCAAGCAGAGCGAGTCCGGAACTGACAGATCACACCTACACATGGACAGTCAAGAACGCGTATTGCTGCTGATAACACCGCTCGGAGCTTGATTATGTTTGGAACAATGAGGAAATACTGTGTTATTTCATTTCTCTGTTTGCCATAATTCAAAGATTTAATACGGAATTTTTAGGAAATGATCATCTGTTCAGTGTCGTACAGAAAAGTTCAAAAACGTTTATCGGAGGTTCAACCACCTGTCATAAGATGCAAGAGTCTTGTATTAACTGATTTGGAACAATCACCGCGAAAATCTCTTGAAAAATATCGGCACATACTGCTACGAAATTGCTAAAACTTTATTCCTGCTTGAAGGGTATGCCTTACAGCCCAAAGATTCGGGAATAAGAATATTGAAAAAGGTAAGCGATTTGTACTTTGTCGTTAAAATGACAGGCTGGTGTTCTCCCGGCTGCCGGCTTGGTCTGCGTGTGCGGGGAAAAACAAAACGAGACCCGGAAAGTTATGTTTATTTTCATGTAGAGGAGAGCATGACGTGGTAAACCCATTACGTTCATAGTCTACAACCTAGATATTAAACAGCTGATAATTTTGTATAGGACATCTTTTTCAGGTATGGAGTTCTTTAGCGTGCGTACAACACAGGGCCCACGGTTTGAAATCCCTCGCGGAGACTCAGATATCTGCCTAGTTTGAACCTTAGGTTCAAAAGAGCAGGTTAACCTACACCAGAAAATACGCCTATTGCACATTTTAGTGTTGAACTAAACAGCATGTCAGGTCAATATTCTTGGAACTTATAGATATATAACATCATCGATGGAGGGTTGTTCGACACCAAAGAGATAAATATGACCTGGGTTGGGGGGGGATGTCCTTTTTGATAATGTTACATTATAGAAAATTTAAGAAACATTTTTTCTAAAAATAGTTCGTACTAAAATCTTACCAATTTTATGACTACAATGCTTAAAAATAAGCTAAAATAATATATATTTTAATTTACCAATAAATAGTTTCCTTCTTAGTAATTTATTTTCTGCACTTGAAAATACGCATTGATTTATAAAAGGCACAAACTTTTACCATTTACAAAAATATTACTCCAGCTTATGTAAAACTTGTCAGTGAAAAAATCCTGAACAATTCACTTCCACAGGACAAATACAAGCTAAGAAAACGTTCCACATATACAGAAAATTTGGTTTCAAATTTAAAATATCGAAAAACATTTTTAAATTAAATTTTGGTCGATCATACCATGCAGTTATTTAAAAATAAGTAAATAAATAAAATGTAACGCCCTTCCTATTTATATTCGAAATAATTCAATAATTCAAACACTATTTTAAAGATAAAACTTTTAATTATCAAATACATTTTAAAAATATATTTTGACCCCAAATTCCATTCAATTCCCCGTTAATATTTAAGCATGAAAGATCATTTACATATCTTGCCTTTAGAGTCTGAACAAAATAATAAAGGTCCTATGTAATTCCACTTGCAATTTCCCCTTTTCACAAACGTCAAGAGGCTTTGTATGATAAAAGCAGTAAATATATTTAAATTGTGTTTCACAAGGCATGAATCGATACCAGCAGCTTCGTAAAATCTTTTTTTCTCCCGGATACATTTCCTCCCGTTACACAGAAAGCAATATTTCAGTGCCTGTAGAGCTTATCGAAAAGTTCTTCCGTTTTTGTACAGAATCCTTATGGGCCTAATAAATCTCTCCGGAAAGAGAGGCACATCTGTATTATAATATGAAACATTAACATTTGTTATAAGAGGACTCTTAGAATCCCCAAGAGATGCATTTCGCGAGAAGCTCAGAGATTATAAATCCTGAGCAAATGCGATAAAGTTCCCAGCAAACTGAATTCGAAAAGCGATGTCGTGAACAAGCACATAAGAGTGTCAAAGTCTACAAAGAGTCAAAATGTTTTATCTGTCTATTAGATCATGAAAGGAAACTATTGAGTATAATAAATTCAATACAGCAGGGCGATGTATAGCTAGAAGGAATCACTGGATTCTTTAAGTGTTTTAGATATAGTAACTTGAGTTATATTCAGACCTTTGTACAGAGTTCAAGCACTGTGTTTTTGTATGACAGAAATTAAAAATACCTCTTTATTACCACTTTTCTGACAAGCGGTACCCAAATTTTTATTTATAAACACAATCACATTCCTACTAAAAGAAAGGTTTAGAGGGTGTTCTAGAAGTTTTTGGCCTGACCAAGAAAACACAAGAGTAAGACAAATTTTTTAAAAAATTTTCCACATACCTTGTAAAGTCCAGAGACTTTCCAACTATTAATACCTTAGTAAAATAAGATGTGTCCAAATGGGAAAAACAAGCGGCTGTGTCAGTTTCAACATCACCATTAGATGTGAATCTTCGTTCACGCAGTCATTTCTTCAGTTTCAGTAGTAAAATGTAATCGTTGGGAACCAAATCGGACGAATATGGCGGATGCGGAAGTACTTTTAAGCAAAGGTCATGCCGTTTTGCAGCAAATATTGCAAAGTGTGTGAAGGCGCATTATCGTGATGAAAGATAGCTTTCTCTTTCGCAAGGTGTGGACGTTTAGTCTGATAGCTTTCTTCGGTTAGCCCAGTAGTGATGCGCAATGCTTCTGGAGGTAGTCTACGAGCACCATACTATGAGAATCCCAGAAAACCGTAGCCATGACTTTTCCTGAAGATGGAACCGTTTTTGCTTTCTTTGGTGCACTTTCACCTGTTGCCACCCACTGTTTGGACTGCTCCTTCGTTTCTGGCATGTAGTGATGATTCACTTACTGTCAAAGATACTCATTGCAGTTGCTTTCAAACAAGTCTAAACACTCTTGCGAAATGTTTATTCAAGTGCGTTGTTAGGCACCCATCGAGCGGAAAACCTTCTCATACGCAAAACTTCGTGTAAAATATAGTAGACACTGCCTATTGAGATCTTTGCAATGTCAGCGGACTCGCGTACCTTCAATAGACGATCACTGAGTACGGCTTTGTGAATTTTTCATAATCTCGTCCATCATAGCAGCTTTGTGACGTCCGAACCGCTCATCATCTTGAATGGCAGTACGACCACGTGTAAAGAATTCTTTAATGTAGAATCTAGCTCATTTTGTATTTCTATTGAAGTTAAACCTTTCAAAACGAAGTACTTTATCATAGCCGGTATTTCAGCTTTATTGTTAACACTAGTTTGTCCACACGATCGTCACAAACAAATGACTACACTTACGTATCTGAAACTTTACAGAGGCCATCTAAAGGATGATACTTAACAAATATCATAGTAATTTGGCCAACTTCACGGCATCTCTGAGTCAGACCGTAGGAGGTAATATTTTTATTGACCCTCATATAGAGTATAGATCTAGAAAAATGGATGGAAAATATCATGTGCTATAATTGTATAAATATTAAAAATCAGAAAACACACATGTCAAAACAGAGTACACAATTGAGCTGTAAGGCCAGGAACAGATTGAATGCACTTGGAGTCAGAACTGACTACTACATTAAATAATGAACTTATGATTTATTATTGCAATTTTAATGTTAGTGCCAACTATCATTCATAAAAGAAAGGGCAATACTGTACCATGGCTGATAAACAACTGTCAAGATTGACGTTCCATTTCATAAATAATGTTAGCTAATGTGAGTGCTTCTGAATGCAAAGAACAGATGATATTTTACCCATTGCATTAACGAGTCCGCCAATGATAATATTCTTGCAACATATTTATAAGTCTATAAAATTTTTTTTTCTTGCTTTGTTATTTTTCCCACCTGGCTACATGTAATATGAATGCCCTATTCAAATCTGTTTTCAGTTTTACTCTATCGGGCTAGGTTTTTAAACAAAATGTAATAATAACTTATGTTTTTGATAAAATATCATTAAGTTTTAAAACATATAGCCAAGACAAAACTGTTGTTGCAGGTTTCATTTTAATTTAAATATTAATGAATATATTTAAAAAGAGTAATTAGTGTCAATAAATATGATTTTCCAAATTAATTTTTTCACTATTAGGGAGAAGAAAACTTCATTTTTTTCGAAATTCTGATATGTCCTCCACTAGTGTCTCTTTTCAAAAATACAGTAATCAAACAACATTTACATATCCCAATGACCTTGATAGGGGGTATCCATTTCTTCAATGTCCTTACGAAACCTCCCACCTTGTTCTTCACTCACTGCACCAAGATTCGCAGGAAATAATAAATATTATTGTTGATAAAATGCACTTTAGCACTCATTCTACCCCTAAATTTCTAAAAGTAACATTTCTTTCCTCGACTGAGGAAAGGTCTCATCCTGCATAAACTCACGAATCTGGGGTACATCGAAAATACCTGCTGCTATCTTAACTTCAGTTTTTTGTGAGAGCTTTATAACAAGAAAGTTGAAACAATCACTATCCTTATTCAGAGCAGTAACAAATTGCTTCATCAGGCCTAACATAAAATGGAGTGATGAAAGGACATTAGAAGCAGAAACCAATGGTTCATACTTCACATTTTTTTCTCCAGAAACTAAATTTTCTGGTCCAATGCTATGATTTACCCATTCTGTCCCATTCACACAGTGAACAATTTATTATATTATTTAAATGTTTCAGAATATTTATTTCATGTATCTACTCAATGAACAAATAATAAAAACTATAATTTTCTATAATACGATTTCTGGGGGAAAAAAAAAACTGTTGTGACAAAACTAAGGTTGGTTTGAAAGATTCCATGTGATAAAGAATGAGGAAATATGACATTCAGCAAAATTTGTGTAGACCAGTGCTATGGCTCTTTGTATAAGGACCCAAATAAAAGACTAATGCAGTGTTATTAAAAGAAAGTAAAGGCTGTTGCATTATTCAAATGGTCAGAGAAAACTATAAGTACCAAAAGTTTGTTTCCTTTCTCTTTCTCTGCTTCGCCTGCTCTAGTAATAAACTCGGACAAAGAAAACTTCTTAGAATGGCCATAAATTAATTTTATTGGTCTGCCAGGAGCCGTTCAAGAAATGAACAACGCACAGAAGCACACACCACAATACTTTCTCCTATTTTCAGCTAGTATAATATTCCATTAAGGTCAAGCATGTTTCATATCCAGTCGTAATGTCGTTTCAGATGTTTTTATAGCAACTTTTGCAATACAGAAAAAGAAATTACTAATATTAATAACAAAACTACAGATACAGTAAAGAATGTTGGTGTTTCTGATGTTGCAGTCATCTTTCTGCCTCCGAAACTAGGGACACCATAAAATTCTTAAGGGAATGAACAAAGAACAAAAATAAATATTACAGAAGTTCATTCTTTATGTATATGTGCATCTATAACACACTAATACCTATAGTTATGGGCCAACATATTTTCTTTTGTCAAAACAACTGTTTTAATTTCGATTTTGTACCGTAATGAAAGCTATTACACTCTTGACTTGGATTGTTTGGGTTGGTGCAGGATATTTCGGTACTTCAGCCTTGTTAACGATTGGCCGTTCGTGCCCACGCCCCCAGTGTGCACACTTCCGGGTATCCACAGGCAGTCAGGCACACGTAGACGGAGTTTCTAATATTGTTTCCAGATAGAATACCCCGGGGACGAAAGAGTTCAACCTCTAAAACGATCCACTCCTTCAGAAGGCGGGCTATCATATCAGACACTGGGGCATAAATCTTTGCAAAGTGCAAGCCACTGCAACAACGCACCAGCCCATCTTTCCCTGACACTATCGAAGCTGAAACAGAACCAATAGAACAAAAGTATGTCTTATGGGAGACCGCAGAAAGGAAATATCCATAAAGATTCGCCTAAGCGACCAAGGGAAACCAGTCAGGATGGCCGGTCCCAAGGGATTTGAATCCGGAAGTTACCAAATGCTAGTCTCAAGCCTCAAGCGCTCGCAACTTACTCTTTCCGTTGTTGTTTTCTTTTTAAACATTTTCAGAGATAACAGAAGTATTTAAAGACTCTAGAAGGTTTATGACGTCAAAATGTTCACAAAAGAAAATTAATTTTCCAAAATGTATGATAAATTATCAACAATCTTAATCTTTTTATTAAAATAGTAACTTTCTAGCCAACATTAACAGATAAAGCTGACATAAAGAAATATCTTGCGAATGTGTTAGCGGAAAGATTGTCACAAAATTCGTTTATCTTGTTACACATTGTAAGAACTGATTCAAGATATTTTTGTTTGACTGTTTATTCTCTTGCACTCCCTGGACTACCAAATAACACCCCAAAATATTATCGTCTGAGCAAATCTACTCTGCCTACTAGAGCTAAAGCTTGTTAGAACTTGCACAGCATTAATCTTGCTGGCTGAGTTCACCTATGGCTGCAACTTTGATGATCATAAATTTTTGCAGTTTACAAAAATGTCCTGGATCATTTATTCCTCAATTAAAATTTGCGTTACAAATATTTCATTTTTAGATTTCTTTTATTTTTTAATTGTTATTGTGCAAGTATATACAGAGCGTGCTAAAAATGTATACACCCTTTCACAGTAGATATCTATGAAATATATTTCAAAGTTGGACCGAAAAACAACAGCAATGTGTAGTGTGATATTCTGTTGCTACGTGACAGGTAAATCAACAATGAACAAATGAAGCCTAGATTGTCGTATGATGTTCTGTAAACAGATGTGACTCACATTTAATTATGTTAGCATTGCTACAACGAAATAGAGACAAGGTTATCGTTTGAACAGCGGAAAGCAATTTTGAAGTATCCTAGGCACTGGATAGGACAAAGATGTCCGATTGAGTTTCCATCGCGTTCTCCGGATTTAACTCCGTGGGACTTCTACCTATGGGGAACTCTTAAGGATGTTGTGTACCGTAGAAAACCAGCTACACTGACAGCACTTCGGGAAGAAATTGAAACGGCAAGTGCTGCAATCGCTGAGGATACTTTCGCAAATGTTGCTCAATCAGTAGTTCAACATACTCAGAAGTATATCGACGCCGATGATGGGCATTTTGAGTAACTGTTGTAACTGTAAAAGTCTAAGATTTTAGTACTCATCATTTTCTGTTTGTGTGAATTCGGTTTTGTTATGTTAACACAGTTTTTTCTTTGCTTGAAGTGTTTATACATTTTTGGCACCCTCTGTATGTACATGCAAGAAGCTTAAGTACGGAGTAGTTGATAGAGTTGAAGAAAAAAATAAATAAAACAGAATAGTACAAAATGGAGGAGAAATGCAAAGGAGTTTATTATTTTCTTCTAGCTGATATCCTCTTTTATTTAGAATGTCATCATTCTCGAGGGTTGAACTTTATAATATGTTCCGACTCCAATTTAAGAAAATAGATCACTGCACAATTTTTTGATTGGTAGTCCTTGACGTCTTCTTCCTCTATGCTTATAATTTAAATTTTGAAAGCTATATAATCGTTATTCATTCTCTTAACGTTTTCATGAAAATTTGCTCTCTATTCTTTAATTTATTTATAATATAAAATATTTTAATCTCTTTGCGCATGTCTTCATTTATTTGCCCATTCACTAAAGAATATCCTGCTATAAGTATTATATATTACTACATTTCAACTAAACCCCTCTGTTCTATTTGTTATTTGGTATAGTAGAAAGATGTCATCTGGCCATGAAATTTGCGCAGGAAAAGGGAGGGAAGTTAAAAGATAATATAAAGAAAGAAACGTAATCATAGTGAAAATGTTCAAAGGTGAATAATTTTATAACGTAATACAGGGGTATCCAATAAGGAAAAAGAAACCTTTTATAGTAGCTATATAAAAAAAATATGTAATAACTGAGTAAAAAGGTATGTCATGACAAAAGAATTTTAACTGTTCGTTTTCAAATTAATAGACGATTAATGACACTTTTTCAATAAATACACGAGGCCGGAAAATAAGAAAAAATTACATACTTGCTTAAAATTTATTTTAATGTAAGAGGTAGAATATATCGCCCATAACGTGATAGAAAACTACAGAAAAAAATATAAATAGAATACAAGTAATAGATTTTAATTTATATACTCAAGTAAAGATATAAAATCATTTTTCAAACAAGGATATCTATAAATTTACATGAAAAAAGAACGAAAACTAGTTACTGGTAATACAAAAGAATAAAAATATATTAAATTTAGTACAGAATATTAATGAGGTACATAACAATAACTTCAGAGATTGTAGAGGGTTCTTAGGCAAGGAAAATTCAGATAGGGAATCTATGCGTTAGGAAGAGCATGAATGGAAAATTATATAGGGATAAAGAAATTGAAATTGAATGCTGATAAATCAGCGTTAAAGTAAAATTGGGTATCATTTTGTGTTATAATGTTTGCAAACCTGCTTTGCGAGCGAGAAAAGCCCGAATTTCAATTACTCACTAACAGAAGTTTTAAGATTTAGTACTGCAATTGCTATATTATAACGTTTAACTGATTTATCGTGTTTTGAAGCTTAGTGATGGCCTAATATATATGGTGACAAAATTGTGGTTTCAAAGATCGTAGGTGTGACAGAATATATACAACATTTAAAATAAAAGTATGTTTAAATGATATGCACTTATGCACTGAAAAGTAATTAACTAGACTCAAATTCAAAAACATTTATCAATTTTTAGTTGACGCCAGTATCGTACAGGCTACAACTTCCGTCCGATATTGTACAATATCATTTCGAACGTAAGCTTCAAA
Source organism: Metallyticus violacea (assembly GCA_030762175.1). Classification (NCBI taxonomy): domain Eukaryota; kingdom Metazoa; phylum Arthropoda; class Insecta; order Mantodea; family Metallyticidae; genus Metallyticus; species Metallyticus violacea. The sequence continues at coordinate 23,148,999 of CM060841.1, forward strand.
ATTCGTGGTCATTTAGACATTATTAATATCACATATGGAAAAATGTGTCCTTAAATGTCTTTTTAATCATACATTTTAACCCCTATATCTATTTTTTATAAGTGTCGGGTCTAGCCAAAAAGCATTATCGTCTTCACAAAACCCTTATCTAGTGTTATACCTAATCTGTAAAGTCAATAATTGCAACCGTAACTTCCGCTCCGCCATGTTCAGTTGTTCAGATATCGTTGCATAAAGAAGGCTATGTGTAGAAGATTGTGACATGTTCAAAATGAAGTGTCGAGCTGTTATTAAAAAGCGATTGGATGGTTTATATGGAAAGCACCCCCCTCATTATCTAATGTAAGAGAATGGGTCAACCTTTTTCAGATGGGTCGAGAATGCATTGAAGACGAGGAGCGTGCAGGTCGGCTCGCTCCTAAAAACATCGCTCTTGTGGAAGGAGAAATTATGGAAGACCGGCGGTTCAAAGTTACAGAAATAGCAGCAAGGTTGGGTCTTTCTAAAACAACAGTCCTTCGAATTATTCATGAACATTTAAACATGAATAAGGTTAGTGCAAGATGGGTGCCTAGACTTCTTTCTTCAGTCCAAAAGCAGCAACGAGTTATCTGTTGTCAGGCATTTTTGGAGTTCTGGCGTGGCAACGAGAGAGAAATTCTGCAAATTATTATGATCCTCTACTATGATCCATTGTCCAAAAGAGAATCAACGCAGTGGCATAAATCTGGCGAAGCACCGCCTCTAAAGGCCAAGATCACTCGGTTAACCAAGAAGATCATGGCCACAATCTTTTGGCACTGTGAAGGAATACTCTTCATTGACTTCAAGGAGAGGAACAGCACAGTAAATGGGGAGTGCTATGCTGGCCTACTGCATAGACTACATGCTTCTATCAAAGAGAAAAGGCGAGCAAAGCTGAGTGGTGTGTGCGCCTTCTTCACGACAACACACCTGTGCACACAGCTCTTGTTGCAAAGGAAGCTGTGAAGAAATGTGGCTTCAAGGAGATCAACCATCCACCCTACAGCCCAGATCTAGCTCCAAGTGACTATTTACTCTTCTCAAAACTTAAGAAGGATCTTCGAGGAAGGAAATTTGAGTATGACGAAGAAGTGATGGATGCTCTTTATGCCCATTTTGCAGAGAGGACTTCGGACTACTGGGGGGGGGGGGATTGAAATGTTAATTCAAAGATGTGAAAAATGTATTGCAATAAACAGTAACTCTATTGAAAAGTGAAATATAGTTTTTGTCTTTACCATACCTGGAAAATGATTAGGCCGGAAACTTATGGACCTACCGTCGTACATTAAAAATCAGTCTTGTCTTAATAGTATTTATATGCGAACTTTGACAGATCCTGAAAATATATGAAATATAAAAACTTCATTAACAACAATAGAAAGCAAATATTTTCCCAGTACCGCTGAAAATGTTTCAGCGTCTTTTTTTTCTTTCTTTGTTTTTTCTTTCTCCTTGGCTGCTAAACCACAAAACGTAAGAAAGTACTGCAGGAAGGCGAGAAAAGCTATTAAGGGAGAAGGAACACAAAGCGCGTTATGTCTATATACCGACCATGACTCGGGAGGCATTCAGTGACAGGAATCGATCTGAGGTCTCCCTCAGACTTCGTCTTTGTTGCTGCGGACAAAAGACATAGCTTCACACTTGGTCCATTGTGCAATCGCCCGTGAGGTAGTCATCTCCATTATGCTCCTGGTCATCCAAGGAGTGTTTTCAGCCTGCTTTCTTTACGTCAGAAAGTTGAAATTCTGCCCACCTCTTATTCTTTGTTTAAGAGAACTCAGTTTTAATGTTAAGTGGATTTCAGCACTTTATTAATATTAAAAATAAAAAAGTTTAACAATAAAAATCAGAGCGGAAGGCATTAAAATGTGAGGAAAACAGTGCAATGGCCGTCTCCAGGAACATTTCTTTTTTGAAAAACAATGAATTAAGTTTCTATTTTTGCATTCTCCCTTAAAATTGAACGAAAATTCTGAAATATGACCAATAATAAAAAAAAACAAACAGAAAAATAGCTTATGCTGTGAATCCAATTCTACTGTAAAGAAAATATATTCTTTAAAATGCAACTTTATCTCAAAACAGAAATCAAAAGTGGTGACTTTTCCGAGTAATTGCTTAGTAAAGTCTACGATAGTACTAGAAAAACCAAATATTCGAACAAATAAATCAATTTAATCTTTTTACGTTGCCACATATCTCGTAATGCAGAAATGAATGAATGAATTAAGCCACTTATGTCTCTACCAGGGCTAGAGCCTCCACAAGTGTGGGACTCGTCGATTTCTCATGCGGTGAGCTGGTCCATATGAGTTTTAAGTCTGTAATGTTTCTTATTTTACAAGTTTAACACAATTTAACCTGAAGGTTCAAGTGCTGAAACCATAAGTTTTTGTAATAAAAGTTTGTTATCACTTTCACTATTGGCTTCGGTTGTTGTTCTTTCTGCAGCTGTTCCCAGGTACTGCGGTTCCGTCCTACGCTGATCTAGTGTGTCCCGACTGCTTTCCTGAAAGAGTCTGTCCACCTGCTTCTCGATCTCCCTCTTCCTCTGCTACCTACACGTGGATCCCATGCGATAGCTACATATCCCCATTTGCTGCTCGGTACCCTTGTTCCATGTCCGCCCCATTTCCACTTCAGGCTGTTTGCACGTTGAGTTCCGACATTTTTCTTAACTCCACGGATGATATTTTACCCATGAGGGATATCCCTAGCATTTCCCCGTCCATTTCAAGTTGGCAGATGCTAATATTATTCTTTTCCATTCTGTTAGGCTCCAAGTTTGGCTTCCATATAATATACACGAATGCAGCACGTTTAATATTAGTTTTCATCTCAAAGAATTATCCATCAGTGTGAATTTCATTGACCAGAATGCTCTCCACGCTGAGCAAATTCTTTCATTTATTTATTTGCACTTACTTTTATATAAAGTATTTAACAAAATAATAAATATTTTACGTCTTTACTAGGTTGATTATCATACAAATAAACGTAATATTATAGGTGAACTTATAGTTAAACTTAGTATTATAGTTGAAATGGATTTTTTCGAACCAATCGTCAAAGCCAAACTTTTTGGAACAGTTTTTTTTTCTGTTTACACATGCTCTCTAAAGAAAGTCTAATACGATTTTTCCGAAATAACGAAAACAACTCTGCAAGCTATGCATTTCAATGAACCCCTAGAAAATTCTAAATAGCTGAGGTGAGGGTTTTTTTTATTACGGATAGCCATTATCTTGTGCCGACTGTTCTTCCTCTCGGAGCTGATTGCGGTGCTCGAGTGCTCATTGAGGTGTCTATTGAATGATAACAGATCTACGGGTATTTTCTTTTGTGTCATGCCGAATACCAAAGTATTCATTTAAAATACGGGATATTATTCTTTATTTGCAGGCGATCAAGCATGAGAAATAATTTAAATTAAAAAATATATTTATTTCATACACACAAGGGGAGAGAGAGATGTCATTAAATTTATTCCTTATTTCATTCAGATATATTTGTTCATTAACGGTGGTGAGTGCTTATGAAACTTGACAAACTCTGAACCGTAGCAACATGGATATAGTCGCTGGTAAAGATAGGGGACTACCTCCTAGAATCTAGAGTAGTGATTTCCAAACGTTTTCGACTTGCAAACCCCTTAATACGGAGCTTAGCTGAGCGAATCCCTTAACAATATACCAAATGCTTAACAACCTTGAATTAGCCTTGAGATGCTGAACTTACTATAATTAGATTTACTTTAAAAATGATGCAACAACGCTTAAAATATTGAAACTACACAAGTTTAAATTATTAGAATTTTATTTTACGCTTAAAACATTAAATACGTTAAATTAATGAAGCAATACCACATTTCCCTATTTTTAAAGCTATATTCTTGTGTTTTACAATTATAATCTACACCAGACACTGAAAATTACTATCTTTTATGATATTCCACTCGTCTGTTCCTCCCTTCCGTCGACTGGCACGCATCTCAATGCTCACAATCAACAGGTTAAGAAAAGTACTTCCTCTTTCAAAGTATCTAAACACATTCACTTCAAAGAACTGAAAACAATACGTCTAGTCCGCGGTGAGCACAGTTCATTGCTCCCATGTAAATTGTAATAATAATTACAATAAAAAACGCTAAATATCAGCCGTTAAGAGAGACATTTTCGCGAATTCCATTGTGTCACAAAGTAGGCACAAGTAGTTCATTGCAGTCCCACCAGGTCGTAAGACACGCAGGATACTAAAGCACATGATTATCAAAAAGTAGTCGGAATAACTTGAGCCAATTCCTTCTGGTTCCTACTGCAGTTGTTAAAAGAACCCAAAGAAGACGTAAAATGTAGCGCTATTTATCAGTTATATCATCAGAGACGTGTTTTCTATAATAAAAATCATTTTAACTCTACTACTCTCTTTCTCTGTCTTTTAACCAGCTTGATCATTAGTTTTAGTGAAAACGCTTTAATAATACCCAAGTTTTTCAATTTTTAAGTAACAAAATAATCTGAGCGTAAGAAAAAATCACTGCAGAGAAAATATTTCTTTAATTAATTGCCAAGTTTATTTATTTGCTGGCGCTCTTTAATATCTCAGGTAACTGGAGTCCCATTCTATTCAGGGCGTGTAACGGTCGAAAAATTTTGCTCAGAGCCCTCTTCTTTCAAACTTGAGGTTCTTTATCGTGCCGTAAATGTGCGTCACGGGACCCACGGCTTTACTTCCCTTCCGAAGGAAGCCACGCTTAGGATTTTTACGCCCGAAAAAAAAAATTAAAAGCGAAAATCTTAAATAACTGAACAAAAACTTGAAGTATTAGTTTGGTACCAAAAAAACATCTTTTTTAACACGTTAATTCCATTCATATTTTCCAACATTGCTGTTGAAGCATTGATAATATAAATTTCACATTTGGCCGTTCAAATATTTACTATTAAAACCTTCGTTTATTACGATTCTGAAATTACTGCGAAATTGACTTTTCAAAACTTTTATATTTTAAAAATAAAAATCCTCTGGTGTCTTACATCGGCTCAGAGAATTCTTGAAGGTGCGTCTTCCATTACATAACTCCTGAACAGTGAATGCGCGAGGATGCTTGGGATTTACTTTACAACGTTGCAATCTCTTATCGGAAGGTTCATTGTAGTCATTTTACTAACGAGGTAACTGCGCCGGCTTGACAACAGAGCCACCCTTCTCCTCTCCGCAATTAACCTCCACAATGCACCCCCAACCTCAGTTGTACACCTTCCTTTAATCGCTTTTTGGGAAATCGAATTAAGATCTGATTAAGACTCAAGTCTGTAATCGTATTGCGAAGCACGACAGGCTAACCTCCACCTGATCGCAATTTAATCACTGCAGGCTCAGGAAAATGCCGGGTTTTATGAAGGCCTTGCTACCGCTGCGTGCAAAGAAAATTTAATGGGAAAGAAGAGAAACGAAAAGAGAAAACGAGGCGCTAAACGTAAGAGGCGCTAAGAACTATTTCGTTTCGTTCAATTAACTATAAATTGAGAGATGTAATTTATCTTACAGAGCCCAACCTTAAAGCATCCCGCAATTGTTCAATTAAAATGTGCAAGTGATGGGTGTCTTCATAGCTAAAATAATGTTCTAAATTTCTGAAAAAAAAAAAAAAATGCACTTCAGCATTCCAAGTCAAGCCAAGCCAAGCCAGTCTTTTACGCAGCTCGCAAAAAATTCGGGTGGATTGTAAAAAATAGGAACAAACGTGCTAATCAGAAGGTATTTCAGTAGAATTTTTCCCGATTGATTGGATTGATCGATTTCAATCCAAAAAGACGGAATTCTAAAACTTTTTTCTGAACTTTCATAATGCGTCAGTAAAGTTACCATAATTGGCACTGCACTGCGCTTTTATCTACAACAGCAGTTGTCGAACTGTGGTTCATGGATACCAGGAGGCCCACGAAGTACAGAATATTGTTAAAAATTTATAATGTATTACAAGAAACTAAAAGATTATACAGATTTACGACTTATGTTTCTTGAGGTAAGGTAAATTAGAATCAAATTTAAGGCCACTATTTGTTCAAATAGGTGAGCCGAAAACGTGGACCAGGCAGAGCATTCATACGTTCCATCAAAAGTTTCCATGGCAATAGCACGCAACCTTTGGCAACCCAATGCGTAGGCTGAAGCTGGCGAGATCCAGATTTTCCCGGACAATCAAATAAGGCCATGAAAGTATTGAAGCTTTTAGTAACAACTTACTTGAATGAAATAGAGAGAGGCAGAGAGGTAGAGACAGAGAAAAAAGGTAAAATAGAAGCTTTCCCCTCGGCGTCTAGTATGCCAGCGTGTCCAGGAACACAGAAAAATGTTACCCTCGCGCCAGGTACGTATACAGCGCGTTCTACAGTCCCTACAAAAAGTTTAAGGCCAGCTGTATAAATTAACCAACTGCCTTCTTCCTTAAACTATTTTGTCCATAAGCTTTGTGTGTGGTCAAAAAAAATCACCTTATTAAGAGGCGCATTTAAAAAAAATATGTAAAAACTACGAAATTTCCATAAGTTAAAGTATTTCTTCATTTTAATGAAAAATTACAAAAAATGTCTTTTTTTAATCTTTGTGGGGATTTAGCTATGAAAATGTATGGGGTAATTTTTTCTGAGGATAAACGCACATATATTAGGAGTACGTAATATTATAATCATCATATGTTGGTTTATCAAAAATTGACACAATGTTTATTACTTTGCATCAAATTGGGGGGGGGGAAAGAGCTTGAATTGGCAGTATTTGACCTTCATTTAAATCGCATGTTGAAAAAATAAACGAAATCAGAGCGTGCTTGTTTATAATACATGTACACTACCCGACTTAGCTGGTTTCTGCAACATGCGATTTAAATGAAGGGCAATTGGTACCAACTCAAGCTCGTTTTTCTCATTTTGATGCAAAGTAATAAACATTGTGCCAATTTTTGATAAACCAACATATGATAGTAATATTATATTTATAAATATTCCTTGTGTATGTGCGTTTAACTTCAAAAAAAATAAAGCAAATAAAATTTTTACCCTATATATTTTCATGGCTATACCCCATAAAGATTGAAAAAAGGATAATTTTGTCAACTTTTCTAAAATTTAAAAAATACCATAACATGAATTTACATAATTCTTCTTTTTTTTTTTTTAATGTACCTCTGATTTTTTTTGCCGAAATACAAGGTTGCTGGACAAAATGCATTTAGTTGATATATGCAGGTGTCCTTAAACTTTTGGTAGGGCCTGTAAGCACTCTAAACCATAAAAGTAGTTCTGCAGCGTAAACAGCTACAAGGCACTTAAGAGTGTTCGAGTATAGTCGTCTTTTGTTCACTAACATAAAATGTCGTACTTAAATGAATCTAATGCTCCATCGAATGTAATGCGCACCCCAAATTTGAAACTTAAAATAACAAAAAAAGATTTTTCCATGATGTTTTACGGCGCCTTAGCGATAAGGTCGTCCTCTTCATAACATAATCAGAACAGAGAATTTATAAGTGGACTATTGTTACATCTTGAAGCACTTAGGACAAAATCCATTACTAGTGCTGTGGCTAGGACAGTTTGCGTAGGTCAAAGAAGAAAAAGTTATTTCTTATGGTGTCGCTAGTCGCAGGTTGCCCGTTCTTCCTGATTTCATGTTCGAATTCCAAAACGTTTTCTTCAATATAAAGATGTCTTCCTTTGCGAAGACCAGTGCATATCTTCCTACTAGCTTTAGTTGTAATTAATGTCAATTTCTGTTGCCGCCACAAGCAAACGGTGCTCTCAGCTACATTAAAACTCTCTTCCTGCCTTACTGTTACCATTTTTACAACACGAAGAATTACTTAACACTTGAAAGTAGCATCATAAGATGTTATTCTCTGTTTGTCTTCCATTTCGTGACTACCTACTATACAAACGCTCTATGCAATAACAGGCCAATCATAAATGTAACGAAGTCATGAATTGCAGCAATGCATAATGACGTAATAAACAAATTCGATTTGCATTTGAATCTAATAGGAACCAATTTTGAATACTATATTTGTACAAAAAGGTGCACATTAGATTCGCATAAATACGGTAGCTTGGTAAATATGGATAATGTAACCATACCCTCAAAAGGAAAGGCACACTCCACATGTTTACTGGTCCACTTTATTTGAATCAGCATTTTCCGAATATACGAGGTCTATTCAAAAAGTATCGCGAATTTTGAATTTCCGCGGGCTACGTATATTCGATTTTAGATTGTTTTATGGCGTTATGTTGGTACTCATGTCCCTCACTTGTGTGAAGAAGCTCGGCCATTTTGAATGTTCAGTTAATTGTTGACAGCTATTTTGCTTGGACGTGTTTCGGCTCGTCTTCGATTTTTGCCTATTCCAAAAAATGGAACAAAGAATCTGTATCAAATTTTGTGTGAAAAGCAAAATTAAGTGCGCGGATGCATTCCGAATGTTGACTGCGGCATATGGTGAAGCTACCTTGGTCCAAAGCAACGTTTATCGGTGGTACAAAATGTTCTCAGAGGGTCGAGAAGATGTGAACGACGAAGAGCGTCACGGACGCCCGACCTCGTCAACATCAGACGAAAACATTGAAGAAGTGAAGAAAATAGTATTGACCAATCGTCGAATCACCCTTAGAGAAGTTGCTGAGGACCTAAACATATCGACTGGCTCGTGCCATTCGATTTTTACCAATGATTTGGTCGCCGCAAAATTCGTACCAAAATTGCTCAATTTCGACCAAAAACCCCATCGCATTAACGTTGCTAAGGAGCTGTTGAACTCCGTCCGCGACGACCCAAATTTGCTCCAGAGGGTCATAACTGGTGACGAATCATGGGTTTATGGTTATGACGTGGAAACTAAAGCTCAATCATCCCAAAGGATGCTGCCACACGAGCCAAGACCGAAAAAAGCGCGCCAAGTTCGGTCGAATCTGAAGGTTTGCTTATAGTTTTCTTCGATTGTAGGTGCGTGGTGCATCATGAGATCTTGCCACAGGGTAGAACGGTCAATTAGGAATATTTCCTGCAAGTTATGCGCAATTTACGCCAAGTAATCCGCCAGAAACGCCCGGATTTGTGGAAGAACAAAAATTTGCTTTTGCACCATGATAACGCCATTGCTCACACATCGTTGCTTGTGCGCGAATTTTTTAGCAAAAACAACACACTTATGATGCCGCAGCCACCGTACACCCCAGACCTGACCCCCTGTGATTTTTTTTTTTTTTTTTTTGTTCCCAAAACTGAAGAGGCCCATGAAAGGGCGACGCTACGCCACGATTGAGGAGATAAAGGCGGCATCGAAAGAGGAGCTGAACAAGATCACAAAAAACGATTTTTTAAAGTGCTTCGAGGATTGGAAAAAAACGTTGGCGCAAGTGAATAATATATGGTGGGGATTACTTTGCTGGGGACAAAATAGATATTCGTGAATAAATAAATACTTTTGAAAAAACACAAAATTCGCGATACTTTTTGAACAGACCTCATACATGAAAAAATTGAAAGAGGGCAGTACACTGAAACACAGTTGTTTTAATAAGAAAATAAATTCTATAACACAATATAAAATATAGTATATGATGTAGCATGATGAAGTTCTTGTAAAAGCATGGCTGCGGCAGAAACGGCACAATTTAAATCGTGCGCTATTGTTGGTCACGGCTTTTTAGAGAGCTGATGTTTGTACCATTGCGCAATGCAGTTCAAAGCATTATCTGCATGTCATATTATATGACCTTGGCCGCTCGCCCCGCTGCAAGTATTTCGCAGTCAGCATGGGTTGCAGGTCGAATGATCATTATGCGTTTGCAAATTAAACGATTTTCAAATGTGGTGATTGTGTCGTAAGAAGCAGCCTTCGTTTCGACAACATTTCGACATCGGTGGGAATGGACAATCACCGTCACGGAAGGCGATTACGAGATGGGTCAGACAACATCTGCTTGAAACAAGAAGCCAACAGGTAGGTCACCTACAGTTCGCACTCCATGGCAACAGTAATAACTGATTTAGAGCAAAATTTTACGTGAATAGTTCATCGGCATTCGAAAATCCTTAATATATCGGATAGCAGTGTGCGTCGGATGAATGCCGACGAACTGATCGCGTTGAACTTTGCTCTAAAGCAGCTCTTACTTTGCCATGTTTATGGAGTGGTGACCTACCAGGTGGCTTCTTGTTTTGTTGCCTTGTTCATTCGATCTGCATTCCATACTGACTGTCAAGTAGTATTACGCAGCGGAGCGAGCGGCCAAGGTCATGTAATATGGCGTACAGAAAATGCTTTGAAATGCACTACACAAATGTGTAAACATCATCTCTCTAAGAAGCCGTGACCAACAATAGCGCTCAATTTAAAATGGATCATCGTTTCTGCCGCACCTGTATATTGATAAGTATCTACCATATAAAATTGTCAATTCTGTATTTAACATAAGGTCGAGATATGACTACCGTTGTGGGTTAAGGCGACATAAAATAAATAAAAATAGTTATAAAATGGAGAGAAAGAAAACACCGAAGGTATTAGCCATAACAAAAAAGTTAAACCTTGGCTCTTGTGTCCGTTTAGAAAAAAATAATTAATGATAATTCATTTCGACACACAAAAAGCTTGTAAAATATTAAATCGACACCTAAAGTAGTACATCTACTTTTCACTGTCATTTAGAGAGTGAAGAATTGTTGTTTATTCTAAAGGAACTAATTCGGTTTGTAATCAAGGGCCTATTACGTTGTACCACAGGGACGAGGAGCTAAGCTAGGGCATTATTTGGATAAGAACCGTAATGGAGAGGCAGAGGAAGAGCTGGAATTAGAACACGGCGCTCTAAAGCTCTTAGTCACCCCTCCCAAACAAAGTGTGGGCCCATTAGGAGAATATGGCCGAGTCAATAGCGCATGTTTCCGGAAACAGTACGTACCGTATACTGCATGATGTTAATGCTACTCACGTATTATCTGCTGCGAGAGTAAACCCTGATGGTACTTCATTTGTAGTTAAATAACTCTTCCGTAATGCCTAATTAAAGCTGTTCTTCTATGTAGCATATCTCAAAAAAAGACATGCCACTTAATTTAACCTATGGTACTAATACAAACCTTTTTGGATCAAGTCTTATGAAGCGTTAGCCAGGAGAAACCACGAAAAATTGTTCATTTTGATCTTCAGCTCTTTCAACCCAGAAGTCCGTTTCCCTACTGGGAGTGGCCAAAAACTTTCTAGACAACGTTAATTCCCTATGCTGGTATTAGTTACGACTTATGAGATATACCGCCATAGGTGGCCGAAGTCGTTAAAGCGCGGACTCGTAAGCGGGAGGTCTGGGGTTCGAATTCCGCCAGGACCGTCCTCCCTAACTGGGTTTTTTTTTCCAGGTTTTCCTCAGTCCTCATAACTGGTAAATGTCGGGGAGGTACCCTAAACTTAGGGCTGGAACGCTTTCTTCCTTAAAAAAATATCCTTTCCCACATCTTATGTATCATCAGTGTTCACCGCCTTTGGTGCCTCAGTAGTAAAAATGGGCGTTAAACACTACTCAAAAAAGGAAGAAGAAGAAAAACTTACGAGATACGTTGAAAGGGAATCATGAGTTTTTGGTTAAACCGCTGATATCAGGTCCAGAGTTTAGATACGAAATTCTAAAAAGTTCAGATATAAACGTCCTCCTGGAATGAACAGTCTTGGAACCTGTGTCTAGTGTGCAATTTTTCAGTCACCAATTTGTGCATAGCACCCATTGAACTTTTAAAAATTCCTGAAAGTGTTCTTAACGTTATTCGACAATCCTCTCTCATAGTGACAACAGCGGCGTTTACGTTTTATTCGGTTAGAGCACAGACTGGAGCACCTGATTCCTCTTCCTTCGAAATTAATTGCCACGACTCTCTTTCAACATTTTAAAGCATCTTCGAGCTGTGCTACAGAAAAGCACAAACTCTTCATAGACTTCCTGTAACACAACATAGGACTTGTTGGGGCGAAAACAGAACTTCAGAACAGCACATTGTTCGTCGCTTGTCACCTCCAATTTGCTGTAGGAGGAACTGAACATGTTTCAACTTGCATATTTCTCACAATAATGAAACAAATACCACGTGTACATTGCGCAGTAAGCTAACAAAATATTGTAAAGTTAACTTTTAGTACGAGATATTATATCTGTAAAAAGGAATAATCATTGTTAATTGGACAGCTCTCGAGTATTTGATTCCTTCAGCGTTTGTAGGACCACAAAGTATTTTTAATCATTAATTCAATATACAAGCTCTATAAGAGGTTAAATATAGGATTACTATATTATCTTCATTCGCCTTACAGGACAATTCCAACGAAAGTGAAACAATTAAATGCTGGTTAAAGATAATATGGGGGAATCAAGCTCTTCTTCGAGCAGTTTGTCTAAGGGAGCAAATAAGGGAAGAGTAAGATACGGGATGGGCATCAAAAATAAGGAAAGACTTAGACAAAATTGGATTAGGGTATATTTGAATAAGGGGAGAGGACATTACACGAAATAGTTGGGAAATAGTTAACAGACGTTTGCGAGATACAGACAGGCAAAATACTGAGTCTCAATGCGCAGAAAAGGTATCGCTTAACCTACATGCTCGAATACATCCGGGTGGGGAAGGGGGATTATTTAGATATCTGTGGCGGAGAAGAAAGAATTGGTCTTACACTGTTCAGATTAGGGCCTTGGAAAGAAACAAAACAGTTAATGTTCTCCCTTTGTGCGAAGAAAGCGATACCTGGAGGCATCTTTAGGCAGAATGCAAGGAAAAGGAGATTTTAAGAAATGAGCATTTATCATCGCAATTTTTGAATATCAACAGAAGCTTGAACATTTGCCGGGAAGTGTTGGTGTATGCAAGATACACATACAATTTGGGAATATTTGTAGAGAAGACCCGACAAAGAAGGTTAATGGCTATAGAGAAGAGAGGGGAGTCGGAGAGGGAGTGTGAGTAAATGGAAGGGGAGCTCAAGAGTAAGAGTTCCATTCATGTTTATGTATTTGTATATAAAATTATGAATAGACTATGTAAATATATCGAATTATTTGTATATTTGTATGTATATGTATATATGTATATGTAATGGCTATTTTGGTTGTTATAAGGACGACATTAGCATGTACGGCCGTAAGGCCCATGTTACAATTGTATTTATTTGAATGTATTCTAAAATTTGTACAATAAAACTTCATTACTATTACTTAAGACAAGGAGATTGGCTTATGTGTCTTCACAAGAATTTTATGGAAAACAAATGAACGTATGGTTATGTATGAAAATGGAACACAAGCTCCAACATTAATCTTTGTTCCAGTAGAATTGACTGGATTCTATAAAAGATTTCGTCAAAAATCTCTGTAATATCATCTATACTGAAGATTTCTTAAGATATTTTCGTTGACATATACCAAGGAATCGCTGACTATGTTGATTCACTTTATGAAATTCGACAAAAAAGTGTCTTCGCTGTGACAGGCATTTTCTATAAATTTGTAAAATGTATAAATGCTTAAAATCTTTGCATTAGATGCTACAAGAAACTTAAGCATTCATGGATAGCCTTGAAGCAAATAACAGCACAAAATGCTTCCCTGTAGGAAAACGTCTGTTGTGCTCTCAAGTTTTTGAAGGAATTCCATGGTAGGGACTGTACGCTAAAGGCTGTCTTTCCGGCAATTTTAACAGAATGGGGTAGGGGAGCATTGATGCGTGATGGAATTAAACGGAACATGTACTTAATAGAACCCCATCGTTCCCCCTGGCACTTCAAACTTGTGCAAGGCTTGTGGACATTGTCAGTGCATGCATTCGGCGCATTGGCTGGAATGACCACATCGTTTTCTCTGAATGCAGAATTATACGGCAGTATCTACACGTACTTGAACACAATACATGAGATTATCTCTACATAAACAACGAATGAACATGGCAAATTATTTCCGATTATACAAAGACATACTGCGTTATATGCATTTATCCATATTTCGTCTTTGTTTTCAGTACCGTTCGTTTATATTTGTACGTGTTATCGGCAAAGCTATTAAAGACCAGCACTTAGCGCTAACCATCAATTCCAGCCATAAAAGCGACAGTGACATAGAAGTTGTTGTTAATAGAACGTATATATTTGCTCTTTATTGTGCTTTTCAAATACATATACCCTATATCTTCCTTATCAATGCGTTTATATGGCGCAGAGAATAAGCAACTTCTAGTATAAAGAAGGATCTCATTAAACTGGAGAGCATTTTGGGCCCTTATATTTATACTGTTGACTAAACACTAATTAAAAAAAAATCAGATTCCAGAGGCTCGAAACATGTGTACACCTTGAATTACTATATGACTGCCAGACATGGTCACTAACAGAAAATGAAAAACAAAATTCAAATATGCCAAAGAAAAATGCAACACAAGAACTTAGGAATAACCTTGAAGGACAAAATACCTACAGAGTTAATAAATCAGTTATCTCAGACAACGGACATCGCACAAATAGCTACCAGAAGCAAATGGCAATGGGGCGGTCACGTCGCAAGAATGCAGTACAATAGGTGGACCTACAAGATCTACATGTGGGACCCCCGGATAGGAAAAAGAACACAAGGCAGACCCAGAAGAAGATGGACAGACTCTTCAGGGAACATGCAAGGCCAGATTGGTCAAGAGTAGCAAGAGGAAGAGAAAAATGGAAATCTTTCGAGAAGCAACTAGTGCAGTAAGAAATGGAGTAACCGAAGAACAAATCAGAATATCTTAAGACAGCATACCAACAACTAGCGTGGAATAGCTCACCACGTTAACTTGCAGGCTCAAATACATCCTGTGTGGGGGATTATTTAGATATCTGTGGCTGAGAAGAAAGAAGTGGTCTCGCATGGTTCACACTAGGGACTTGGAAAGAAAACAAAACAGTTAATGCTCTCGGGGAAAAAAAGTTGCCCATTGTGCGGAGAAATCGATACATGGAGGCATATTTAGGCAGAATGCAGTGAAATGGACATTTTAAGAAATGAGCATTTATCACTGCAATTTTTGAATGTTGATAGTTTCCAATCTCAACTTCCTCCTTCTTGTTATAGCCATTAACCTTCTTTGTTGGGTCTTCTCTAGAAATATTCCCAAATTGTTGACCAATCTGGACCTGCATGTTCCTTGAAGAGTTATAAGGTTTATCTGGGTCAAATATACATATTCAATATATATTTGCATCTGAAGAATCAGGCATCTTTTATTTATTTTTAAGGTATAGTTTTAATATCAAACAACAAATTCGAGAAGCAACTAGTGCAATGAGAAATGGAGTAACCAAAGAACAAATCAGTCACAGTGTCTTAAACAGCATACGAACAACTAGCGTGGAATAACTCACCACGTTAGGAAAAAGCGACCTTTCCCTACTTGTTAGGAGGCATTTGCCCTTAAGGGACACAACAGACTACCTTTATCTTTATCAGTACTAGGAATTACCCACAGATTGCAGCAGCAGTTCTGAAGTAATTTTGTTATCAAGGCTAGCCAACTTCCATAGAAACATTACAGCAATAACACATGGATTAGTCAAGAATCGTATTTACTATAGCTGTAGTGCATACGTGTGTATGCAAGATAAATGGCAAATATCGAACATCTTACGCTTATTAATTACTTGGTAAAGAACGGTATGAAGCAACAGAAATGGAAAACACTGCACAGGATTCTGCAACGTCATCTTAGTTGTTTCCAAATAAACCACGGAGTTTTAACGCGATCGTGAAAGATGGCCCATGCAGCAGACGACTAAAATCCATCACGACATCAGAAATTATCGATAAAATACACGACATGGTTTGCAATCATTTGATAAACCTGTTCGAAATAGCTGACACTCTGGGTATTTCAGGGGAGTGCTTTTTTCACATTTTGAAGGGAGAATTGTGCTTGAAAAAGTAACTTATCCCTACAGACCGACGAAACAAAGGCTGCAGACAAGCCTCCTTTCACGAACGCCAGCGGAGAAAACCGAACACCCGGAGTGAATGAATGTTAATCGCACCTTTCTAAAAAAGACAGCAAACGTACGCCTATCACTGTGAAATGTGCAATTAGAAAGTGTTAGTGCTGTATGAGTGTTTTGTTATCAATGAGTGAATCAGAACGGTTTGTATGCCTGGAATGTGGGGAGGGAATATCAGTACAACAAAAATCTAAGACAGCAGGTATCCATAGTTGGATGTACAGGCATTAAACACTATTAAAACTTATAATATGCTTCTATATTCTGTATCATTAGTGTAGGTATCGTGTCAATACTGGGTCTAACACTGAAGATACTTCTGTTCTCAATGAAAAGGAGGAAATAACCCCAATCCCCATCCAACGATTTGGAAAATATACATTAAAATAATTAAGAAAAATTAAGTCAAAATGTGAAGGTGCACCGTCGTGTTAAAAGATCATGTTTCTACGAATATTAATTGTGACATCTTCAAATACCTCCTGAAGCATTTCCATAAGAAATATACCATAAACATGTTCAATCAATGGTGCAGGCATACATAACATTGGTGCCATTAGAAAGTTATCAACAAATCCAATCCAATCCAAATATTGTCCAAACTAAATACATCCATTGTTTGCAGAGAATCTCTATAGCTTTAGTTTCAATCAAAATGTGTCTGTTAAAAAAAAAAACATCTATTGAAAAACATGCCTCATCTGTGCATAATATGCATCTAGCAAAACCAGGTTCATTGTTAACGGAAATATCAATCGATCCGCCAATTGTTGTTTGTTAGGGTAATTGGAACTGATATTCATCGAAAGGGCAACAGCTCGAGTGTTATTCGTGGATTATTTTCCAACCTCTGAGAAATCTCATCTTCAATGTACCCACAGTTCGATTCGCTCCTGAGTTTATTTTCTGTACCTGGAAATGGCCACTGTCTCGTAGACGTTGATTCAATCTTGGAAAAACTGTGTGACAAGCACTGAGGGTATTGCTCCTCATAAATTAACTTTGTCAAATTAGCATTGCCGCAAACTGCTCCAAATGCTCATGTCAGCAAATTCAATATTGATATACCGATGCATTTTAGTACCTGGAAATGAAATAAACAGCTCTCACAGAAGATTTTTGTGACATACAATAACAAAATATAATCACTTGTTTATTATTTCCATGATAACAATAATGGTTAAAACATTCTGTGTTTTATATTGAAAACGAAGCATCTCCGGAAACTGTTTTATTAGGAAATAAGTTTATTTTCATGTGCTCTATCATATCAGTTAATCAGATACACCCTGTATATTTTAGGGACCCAGATATTCAATCCACTATTTTATCCGAGATATGAACACGACAGAGTTTCTTTCTCTCGCTTTCCCAGCCAAACTAAACTTCAACTTCCAGAACCAGGTCGAAGGTCCACGTTCTCATTACAGCCGCATTCGATACGATTGGACTGAAATACGACAGTTGCGAATCGAAGTGCTTTTATTCGCTACACTGCATAATTGACATCAGAATTCTGCCATTTTCCGGGTAAGTATTAATCTACACCAAGGACGGGAGAAAATCGCGTACTGGGCCATTCAGTGATAATGAAACTCGTTGGAAACGTTTCGTTTTAATCATGCTCTCTCGCAAATAACCCGCCTGACAGTAAAACCCGGATATGTCCGAGGGTAGCGTTATCCTACCGTCGATATGTCTCCATTCGACTAAACAATTGCTGGCGAGTGCTCTGAAAGATCAGATTAACGTGAACCATATAATTGCATAAAATGAATTACTAGGCTCTGTTGGAGGTACGGGGCAGCCCCCGTCACATTTATAGCGTATTAAAGGCCTTTTTGAATAGTGTTCATGGAATTCAGCCAGCTTTTGCACTGGAATCTCATCCCACAAGAGCAAATTTATACATATCTCCTGCAACAGCCGAAATTACTAAACGACCTGCGTTTTTTGTACGATAAAAAATTAAATTTTATTTATGGAATAAATGATGCAATCGTAAAATGTATATAAATATTCATAAAATTGTTTATATAAACAGCATGTATTTCCATTACCTCTCATTTGTTCGATGTATTTATTATAGATAGTCACTAACGTTAATGACAAATATGATGACAATAACAAAGTAAAAAAGGTGTTTAAGCTTGTGCTCTTTTCTACACTTTCTTTCGTCACAATCAGAATTCTCGCATTTCTTAATCTGTTTCCCTTCCACATCTCTACCAAAACAAACCTGCTATTTCCGAATTTCTTTTTCCTTTTAAAAAGGAAAATTTCTTGACAAATTTTTAATCAATTCCGAAGCAATGTAGTTATTACGGTTGTATTCGTGAAACGGTTTTTATTTTTTTTTTTTTAAATCACCATCGCTCTAAATACTAGGCACCAAAAATGACAATGAAAACAATGTATACACACCAAAAAAAAAAAAAAAAATGTATACACACTTCAAGCAAAGAAAAAAACTGTGTTAAAATAACAAAACTGAATTCACACAAACAGAAAATGATGAGCATAATCATCTTAAACTCTTACAGTTACAATAGTTGCTCAACATGTCCATCATCGACGTCGATACACTTCTGAGTACGTTGAACTACTGACTGAGAAACGTTTGCGAAAGTGTCCTCAGCGATTGCAGCACATACCGTTTAAATTTCTTCCCGAAGTGCTGTCAGTGTAGCTGTTTCTAGGTATACAACATCCTTAAGAGTTCCCCATAGGTAGAAGTCCAACGGCGTTAGATCCGGAGAACTTACCTTTCAACTTCAACAACATTTTCGGTTTTCAATGTCACTTCAAAATTGCTTTACGCTGCTTAAACGATAATCTTGACTCCACTTTGTTGTAGCAACGCTGTCATAACGTAATTTGAATCACATCTGTTTACAAAATATCATATTACACATTACTGTTGTTTTTCGGTACAACTTTGAAATATACTAAATAGATATATACTGTGAAAGTGTATACATTTAATGGCACCCTCGGCATATATAAATATATATATATATATATATATATATATATATATATATATATACATACATACATACATGCACACATATATATTAATGCCCGTTAACACTCTAGAGGTCAACGAAGCTGGGCATATAGCCATCAATTAACAAACAATTCGTGGAGTACGTTAACCAAAAACGAACCATTGCGGGTGGAGATTAATCTAAAGGGAATATTTTTTAAAATAAATTTAAAATCGCTCTAGCCGCCACAATTTTTCTCCCGTACGACACTCGGTATATTTCCTTAAAATAAATTGTTGAAAGCAAGTTTCGAAAATCAGGGCAATCGGGCCATTAGAAAGAAAGGCATTCCCGAAAACCTCGTTGGGGTTAAAGCGAAATATAAAAATCGCTCTAGCAGCCGTAAATTTAAATGTTTTTACAGAAAATTCGGCACATGCCATTGAAATAAATAAAAAAAAATAGTTTCTGAATATCAGTGAAATCGAAGTAATACAAAAAGGGTGGATTGCCTGAAATCCAAAATTTAAAAATCGCTCCAGCAGCATTAAAGATACTCCATGTATACCATTTAAATAAAATAAAAAACAGTTCCTGAACATCAGAGAAGTCGGGCGATTAGGAATTAACCTGAAACTCAAAATTTAAAAATCTCTCTAAGGGTACGAACATTTCCTTCACAACAAAAATCGGTACACACTATTTAAACAAAATAAGGAAAAATAGTTTCGGAAAATTAGGGAAATTGAATCTTTAGGAGTAGGGGTATAGTTGAAAGCTGAAATTTAAAAACCTCTCTTGCTTTTAATTTTCTCTATATTGTTTTAAAATAAAAGGACAAATTAATTCAGCATATAAAATATATTTATAAAGAAGCATATGTTTTATATTTAACAAAAGCATCGTCGTGATGATAGAAAATGTGAAATATTAATCTAAACGTGTGTGAGAATTATATTTGTATGTAAGAGCGCTCTGTAATAGCCTTCAGAAAACGTTTGCATTACATGTTGTTACTACAATAACATTTAAATTAAATTTCAAAGCCATAGAAAATCTATGAAACTTTCTATTGTTTTTATTTGCTTTGTACATTGTGATTGTTTTTAAGTAGTAGCATGCTTTTTTTTTTTTTTTTGAAACACATGAACATCTTAAATACACAACGTACTCGAAACTTTCTGTTATTTCTCTCTTAGTGAATGAAAAGATATCAAGGGTTCAGTTCATAAAGATGGTTACATTTAAAAATGTTTAAAATACTCATACAGTATAGCTTTGTCTATCAGTGGTCATATATTTCACTTAATTAATAGCATACCATTGGTTTTTGTGGTTCAATGTCAATAATAATAATAATAATAATAATAATAATAATAATAATAATAATATATTACATGATAAACACTAAAATAGTTCTAGAAATGGATAGAAATTCGTAGCGTATTTATTAAGGTTCGTAACATCATTAAAATTTCTTCACCCATGATCAAAGAACAGTTTGACAGGATGGTATGAAATATTCTTGAACATTTTTCCCTATTACTGACTGGGCTACCGCTTTTGTTTATCGATGCAAACTATAGGGGTTGCTAGGGGGGGAACAGGAACACCTGTAGAACAGTTGCCCCTGAGGTCAAAAGTTAAACAAACTCCAGGCTCACACTGGGGGAGGAGATAGTTATATGAAACTCCATGTATCAACCCCCCCCCCCCAGGGGTTGCAAACTAGGAACAATGAATGCGCACTGGAAAAGGATTATCTCATACAGAGGGGGGTGATTCCTGAAAGCTGAATGACGTAGTCAGAATTTAAAAAGCGGGGGTACGTAAGGAAAGATTTGCCTTAGGCAGATTTGGACGTTATTTTTATGTCTTCGTTAACAAAGTTCCATGAACTTTCCGGTAGGTGGAGTTATTATCAGTCTGCTCATTAAGAGGTTCCCCTTTAACGAGCGTTTTTCTGATTGTGAGAAGCTAAAAGTAAGAAGCAAATGATTCCAGGGGTGTCAAACATTTCTAAACGGAATATACCCGTCCTGTGTATTTCTACACTACTGAAAAAGTAAGCCAATTTTTCTGATATCTAGAATCCTATAGAAAAATTCTATACCGTCAATAGAAATGCATTTAAAAAATATTCTATTTAAAAGCTTATGTTACCTAATTTTGGACTTAGATACAGCATTAGGCTGGTTTTTTTTTTTTTTTGATTGATTGATTTATTTATGGACGCTCTTTAACATTTCAGGTCATCAGCGTCCCATTCAACTCAGGGCGTGAAATGGCCGACAAATTTTGCTCAGAGGCCTCTCTTTCAGGCTTGATGTTCTTTTTCGTGCCGTAAATGTACGACACGGGACCCACGGCTTTAATTCCCTCCCGAAGGAAGCCATACTTAGGATTTTTACGCCCGAAAAAATCCATCGGTCCTGGCCGGGTTCCAACCCGCGATCTTGGGTATAGGAGGCAAGTATGGTATCCACTACACCACCAGGACCGACATATATGATACGATAGCATACACATTGAAATGTTTCTTTTCTGTTTAGACATTCATTCCTATATGAATGTCCCTGCTGGATATGCTACAGCCACGACTATATGAACATATCAAATACAGCGCAACATTCAACAATAAATGCCTTAAGATACATACTAAAGTACTAATTGAACAGTTCCGAGTGAAACAAATGAAGTATAAATGCGACCGTGCAAAGCGCTGAACAAACAAGTCATGCAATTAATATTTCCATTATACTTGGGTACGTAAAAAGACTTGATAAACAAGCTCTGTTTACGTAATTAAATATCTGATGAAATTCGGGAAACGTATTATAAAATACTTTCAATCTAGCGTCAAACACAGTTATGGAATTAAATGGAAGTAGGGATGTGTTTTAGAAGTTCTAGTGGTGGGTGGTACAAATTGCATTTACATTTAAAGTATTGATATTATCTAAAGGGGATCCAACCACAATAATTTACTATTAGCTTTATCAATTCATTACAGTCGTTTGACATGTTGTTCAATGCGGTTTATTTAATTCTTTTTATTTTCTATTAATTACTGCTTATTCCATAGATATAGTTTTAAAATGTACATCATATTATCTATAGGTAATAATGCATCGTTTTAAATACAGTATTAGTAATTAATGCTGTTGTTTCGAAATTGTATGCAGTCTGTTTTTAGCGAATTCCAAAAGATTGTAAGCTATGGCGGTTGTACACATAAAATTATTTTTGAATACTTTTTTCAAATCTCCATCGAGCGTACTTAGGCACCAACAAAGGGAAGAATTCTCTCTCTCTCTCACTCTCTCTTAAAGGAACCATTACTATAATTTCTGTTTATTAAGCTTTCTTCACCGCCACGGGTGGCCGAGGTCGTTAAGGCACGGACTCGTGAGCGGGAGGTCTGCGGTTCGAATCCCGCCAGGACCGTCCTCCCTGACTGGGGTTTTTTCCAGGTTTTCCTCAGTCTTCATAACTGGCAAATGCCGGGGAAGTACCTAAACTTAGGCCTGGAACGCTTCCTTCCTTAAAAAAAAAATATCCTTTCCCAATTTATCATTAATTCATCTCATGTATCATTAGTGTCCACCGCCTGTGGTGCCTCAGTAGTAAATACGGGCGTTAAACACTACTCAAAAAAAAAAAAAAAAGCTTTCTTCCATTTCAGTTTACTTAATTTTGCTTTCTCTCTCTATTAAAGTCCTGAGATCGACTGGTATATTCTATGAAATCGTGGAAAGAATATATATGTATGTATATATGTGTGTATGTATGTATATATATGAGTATGTATGTATATATGTGTTTGTATATATGTATATAGGTATATATGTATCTATATAGGTATATATGTATGTATATAAGTATGTATGTATAGATGTATGTATGTATATATTTTTCTCAACGAAACTCTGCATGCAACCATCAATTAACAAACGATTCCTTGAGGTCGTTAAGCAGAAAAAATGGACCATTAAGGGTGGGGTTAACCTAAAGCAAACATTTTTTGAAACAAACTTTAAAATCGCTGTTTTGGCCGCATTTTATATTTTTCAAAGAAATTCGGCATATTTCTTTAAAATAAATTCATAAAAACAGTTTTCGAAAATCATGGCAATCGGGCCATTAGGATTAGGGGTATGCCTGTAAAACGACTGGGTGTTAAAGCGAAATGTAATAATTGCCCTAGGGGCGGCAATTTAAATTAATACATTTCGCTCAGAGACCTTTTCTTTCAGGCTTGAGGTTCTTTTACGTGCCGTATATCTAGAGACGTGTTTAACATTTTGTTCACGCGAAAATTGCTTTCAGAACGCTAGATTATAATGCACGTCCATGCAGTAAAACAAAAAATTAAGATAAATTTAAAGCGATATGCGGCTGTGATTGGGTGAAATTCAGAATTTCGGTACGTTTCATTGTTAGAAAATATGATTATATAATATTCAAATATTCAAAACAATTCAGTAAAACAGTTGCGCAGTATGACTTTATATTACATAAACAATCGCATAACGAAATTATAAAAGTGTAATAACAACTGCGCATCAAGATGAAAATTTTTCAAGTTAGAGAGCTTTGATTACCTGGAATTGTGTCATATTGAAGGATGAACGCGTAAAATTAGTCAGTACCAAAGACTTTCGTGTTCTGTAACAGGAGAAAACTTTCCCTCCACCCATTAATAGGCTTACAATACGCCCGTATTAGTCCGTAGAGCCTTGGTTTTTAAGTGCTGTTCGGGGTAATGTCCGGGGTTTGAGAATTTTATGACTGGCGAGGACTTTTTGGTATCGCATTTTTAAATACTCTATTACGGCCGCGCATCTCTCAGCCAAATTTGGTGCAAACGCTGACGTCGATTGTGACGGAGGCGTACATTGTTGAAACAGGTAATTCAAAACCAAAGAAAAGGTTATGGTTCAAGTTCTGAAAAAGTACCCCAGATATTACTGAAGAGAAATGGAAAGCAATTTTTAAGGTGTTTAAAAAGACTGATATTTCATGTTGTAATATTTCTAAAATGGTTGAGTTTGCGATTTCTTTGCTCCAGTAGAGAGATTTTTTCAATTATGAGGAACACTAGGACTGCAGAAAGGGGTAGACGTTCAGTATCTACTGCTAAACATTACCAGTTCAGAACTTTATTGTTGTGAATTTTGTGATGTAATTAAAACAAGCAAATCATTAAAAAAAAAAAAAAAGAGTCATGTCTAGCGGAAAATACAACTGAATAAATAAAGTTTAATGCTTCTAAATAACTTAAAAAAATATGTCCTGGGTTGGACCCAAAAAATATAGTAAGGCTACCCCATTAATCACATGGCCATCTCTGAGTCATTCGTAATACGTGTTTGTCACCTTTCCGCCACTGCCACTAACTCAGGCATTTCGTCAATTTAGTGAGCCATCTCTAATTTTATATTCATTTAAGGCTTTAAGGTCAGTACACGTTCAAACGCTTTTAATTATTAAACACAGGAAAATATTCGCAATGATTTTGTCTTCACATTTAACAATCACACTTGGATATTCCACAATATAAGTGATATACACTTTATTTTTTGGGTCAAAGTATCTCTCCATCCTGTGCAGTTGCCTACAATACATCATATCACGTGTGCATTGTTTACAAAGCAAAATACTGGGAATGTTCTTCGCGCTGCAGGTAACACGGTGACGCTGATGCGCTGCGGTTTCTCGCTGATACACAAAGGAGAAGCTTCCTGTGTGTAACACTGCGGTGTGATATGTAAACGTCCTACTCTGTGTGACGTCATAACGAGGGTGAACACGTATCGATCCTCCCATGTCTCGTTAAGCGCTACTTGACATGTGCGAGAGTTTCCTCAGTACTTCCAAGCGTTCCCCTGTAAGAACACGGACTGTCATATAAGATGCACGAAAACCAAAAGTCTACGGTGCCAAACGCTTCGCCACGCCACTGCTTCGAACGATCGACATGCAGTATTCATTCCACAAATTGAACTAGATCCAGAACATGTGCTTTTAGAAGTCTCTAATCTGGATTCATTTCAGAACAGAAGACACGTTGCTTACGAGCTTACTAGTTAGTATTGTTATTTGAACAAATGAGCGACTATGTACGCATTATCTCTGTCGTTAAGCATAAAGTCTTTTTGTAATCTGCCCAGAGAGTACGAGGGTATGTCCATAAGTTTCCGGATTAACCATTTTATAGGTATGATAAAGACAAAAACTCCATTTCACTTTTCACTATAGTTACCTTTTATTGCAATACACTTCTCACATTTTTGAATTAACAATTCCACCCCCCCCCCCAAACAATAGTCAGAAGTCTTGTCTGCAAAATGGGCATAAACAGCATCCATCACTTCTACGACACACTTCAATTTCCTTCCTCGAAGGTTCTTCTTGAGTTTTGAGAAGAGGAAATAGTCACTGGGAGCTACATCTGGGCTGTAAGGTGGATGGTGGATCTCCTTGAAGCCGCATTTCTTCATAGCTTCCTTTGCAATAAGAGCTGTGTGCACAGGCGCGTTGTGAAGAAAGCGCACATCACCACTCAACTTTCCTCATCTTTTCTCTTTGATGGAAGCACGTAGTCTGTGCAGTAGGCTAGCATAGTACTCCCAATTTACTGTGGTGTTCCTCTCCTTGAAGTCAATGAAGAGTATTCCTTCACAGTCCCAAAAGATTGTCGCCATGATCTTCTTGGTTCACTAAGTGACCTTGACCTTTAAAGGCGGCGCTTCGTCCACTCCATTGATTCTCTTTTTGACAAGGGATCATAGTAGATGACCATGGTATCATCTCCTGTAACATGGTTTGCAAAACTTCTCTCTCTATGCTACGGCAGAGCTCAAAAATTGTGTGATAACAGAAATAACAAATTTTAAGAAATTAGTTATGCATTTTATAGCTATGTACATCTCCCGGGTCCTTTCATACACATAACTGAATACATGGTTAAAGCATGTATTGATAATAAATAAAGAATGATTGCCCAAACAAGCTTACTTATAAAATCCAAACGCAAAAGGAGGGGAGGTAATAGGGTAGAAACCGCTGTTTTGGGGCAAAGAAATCTCTAACGGCTACAGGAAGAAACGCTGAAAGAAAACCCGGTCCGCCAGAGTGGGGGTTGTGGGTAGGCCGGTAACTAATCCACGTAAAACGTAAATACTCAAAATGCCAAAGGAAAATACCTGCACAGAGGTTCAAATGACAATGATGTTATATCAAAACCGAGGCTTCTCTATAGCAATAAAACTTGAATACTGAGGCAAAGACACAAGAGAAGAACAGAAACGTCGGAAATTAGATTAATTCAAGAGTAAGTTGCTAAGAATACCCCAAAAATATAAAGAGAGGAGTGCAGATATCAGAATATTATCGGTTTAAGAGATAGTGCGATATAAAAAATAGCAAAAAGCTCATTAAATGCAATGATGTGATATTGTTGTTGTGTTGATGGAGATTTCTTGACAAAATGTAGAACGTACGCCTATCACCAGATCCGAGGCTTTTTATACGTTGACGCACCATTGTTGCAAACCGTGTATTCCCGGAGATTGAAAAGTTATCACTTTGCTATCCCGCACAAAATATAAGCGATATCAATTTGAATCACTTTGTACAAATACTTGAATGTTAATTACTTCCTGAAAACAACGTTCAACATCTCTTTTGTTCAGCAATTGTGCCCAGGCAACAACAATGTGTTTTTTTTTTCTCGCTGCGAATGCATACGGGGTCCAGATTTCGTTGCTACTCCAACAGAAACATGTTTGGATGCCATCTGTGCACGAGATTTAAAGAAGATACATTAAAACCGGCATGAAACATACCTGGGAGTGTCTTACTGTTGCTGAAAGTTCTATAATCTTCAACGCTTCTTCCAAAAAATCTTATGGGTGGAAAGAACTACCCTACCAAGAGGTGAAAGCTACCGGTGTGCTAATATTTCAAACGTCAAGGAGCGAAATGTAATAAAATATTCACTTGCAGGAGTTTCACTCAGAGTAGAGGGCTGGCAGCCATTTGAGCATGCATGAAGTCGCTTCAAGAGGGCAAGAGCTACGCAAGGTGCTGAGTGGTGTGTCTTAACAATATGAAAAAGTAATAATAACAATGAACATTGGCAAGGCCTGCCAAAATGCAGTATTATGTGTTAATTACAGGGGAACTGGGATAGAGAAAACAGCTAATATCATCACGATCTGGCATTTTGGTGTAGTTTGCATCTGCTGAGTAAAACAGCTATTGTCTTATATTGTTACACTTAATATACAGGGTGTCCCGTTGATCTTCTTCACCCAAAAAAACTTACAACGAAAAATTGTTTCAAACAAAAGGTTTTAAACACCATAGGGGAGTTCTTGACAATTGTATTTCTTTTATATCTCATTAATTTAGAAGAAACGGAATAACACTTCGTGTTTTTTTTTTAAATGGTCTTACGTGCATTTTATTCAAGAATACTTACTTCTTGAAGATGTTTCTTACTTAGCGTATCACATTTTGGTGATGTAAACCAAATGACTGCGTTTATAATTGAAACTGATCTCGTATGAGGGCGAGTCAAACATTATCTACACTTTCACAATAAGGTTGTCATACTCCCTTCTGCGCATGCTTGCTTAGAGTTGGTATGACGGTTACACGGGTGCGAATTTTAACCTTGCTCGCGTCATTTGCCTTACTTCTATTACATTATAAAAATGACCGCAACGTTGGCAGTTTGCACCAATGAGGAATGATTTCTCTGGTCGGAGGTATATACGGGGCTAAAATGTATCGTAGACTAGAATCACAGTACAGGGATAGTGCTTTATTGCGTAAAAGTTGACCGGTATGCTTAACAGTGGCAGGACGAGGGTGAGGCATGAAGAGGGGACACGATGCCCGTCAACCTTCACCATGACGACAAGATTCAGCAGCTCCAGAGATGGTCCTGGCGGATATGCACGTTGCAATCGATGACGTAGAGTCTTCTTTGAACATCAGTTATTGTTCCGCCCATGAAATCACCCACGACGCGTTCGGTTCCGTAAGGTCTATGCGGGATAGTGCCCAGGCAACACAAGCTCTGCAAACGCTTCAACAAGGAAGACTTCCGTTTGGGCCGCTCAAGGATGCTTTGCGCAGACAATGTTTTCCCACAAACTTAGCCGAACAAATATGACTTCGCGACGTACCGAAAACCTTCTTCTTGAAGCGAATACTGAACATCTATCTTGTGTAAATAAACTATAGGACAACGTGTAGATAATTTTTGACTCATCCTAGTACTAAAATTAAAGATAAGGGTAACTTATTGTGTCTCCCTTAAGGGCAAAGGTCTCCTAACAAGTAGGGAAAACTCGCTTTGTCCTTACGTGGTGAGCTATTCCACGCTAGTTGTTCGTATGCTGTTTAAGACACCCAGACTGATTTGTTTTTTGGTTACTCCATTTCTCACTGCACTAGTTGCTTCTCGGGAGATTTCCATTTTTCTCTCCCTCTTGCTACTCTTGATCAATCTGGGCCTGCATGTTCCTTGAAGAGGTCTGTCCATCTTATTCTGGATCTGCTTTGTGTCCTTTTACATATCCAGGGGTCCCACATGGAGATCTTGGAGGTCCATCTATTGTCCTGCATTCTTGCGATGTGACTGCCCCATTGCCATTTGCTTCTGGTAGCTATTTGTGCGATGTCTGTTGTCTGAGATAACTCATTTATTAACTCTGTAGGTATTTTGTCCTTTAAAGGTATTCCCAGGATCTTATGTTGCATTTTTCCTTGGCATATTTGAATTTTATTCTTTTGTTTTTCTGTTAGTGACCATGTCTGGCACCCATATAGTACTACAGGGTATACACAGATTTCGAACATCCGGAATATGATTTGCTTAGTTAGTGTTTGGTCTATATTCGCTTACATGTTAGAACCGCCACGGGTGGTCGAGGTAGTTGAGGCGCGGACTAGTGAGCGGAAGGTCTGGGGACCGTCCTCCCTGACTGGGGATTTTTCCAGGTTTTCCTCAGTCCTCATAACTGGCAAATGCCGGGGAGGTACCCTAAACTTAGGCCTGGAACGCTTCCTTCCTTAAAAAAATCCTTTCCTCATTTATTATTTCATTTCATGTATCATCAGCGTCCATCACCTGTGGTGCCTCAGTAGTAAAAACGGGCGTTAAACACTACACACACACACACACACACACACACACACACACACACACACACACACACACACACACACACACACACACAAATGTTAGGACTGTTCTATGTATTTTTATCAATATTTCAGGTCCTTTTGAAATTAACGATGTCTTCAGTTTGTTTAGTGAGCCCTGCACTTTTGCTATGTTCACATAATTGTTCCAGCATATTTTGTAGTGCTTCCGATGTTTTGGCGAATAAGACACATCGTCGGCAAATCTTAAATTTGTTGATCGACTGCCAATTATGTTGCTTCCGAAATTATTATACCAGTTCATTTTCCAGGAACATATGCTCCAGGTGAAGAGTTTAGGAGAGATTGGATCGCCTTAGCGAACTCCTCTTTCTAGTCGGAATGGTTCTCTTCTTCTTCTGTTTTACTACCTTTCCTTAAACAGTACCATCTATCACCCAAGACGCTAAAATTGGGCTGAGATGGAAAAGAATGCTCAAACACACTGACCGAAAAAAGCTATGCTGACTTCAACATTGCGCATTACTGTAGTCACAAAATTTGTATAGAAATAAGAAAGATTATTGTATCGAAATTGCCTTGTCGACAAAGACTTTTATTAGATTCATGCAGGTCGCAGAAAAATGAAAGAGGAAAGCTATACATCTAAGATAACGGTTTCTCATCATTTTGATGAATGTACATAAAATATGCGGTCGTTTACGAAATAGCATGTAATGTTTATTCTCGTGTGACAGAAAGAAAAGGGGGGAAGGAACAAAAGAATAAATACTTGAAGAACAGAGAGAAAGGAGGAGTAAAAAGCGACGGCAAAAATACGCTATAAAGAGTAATTTCATTTCACATCTGGAAGCATTTACACGATGACAGGCAATATTTTTGGTTAAGTGAGTACAGGCAGTTATTCCCACGAGTTACTACATTATAGCTGACATGATTCAATGTGACAGATGACGTTGCAGGGTTTTCGCACCTCCTGTCAAACTCCATTACTTGGTTACGTTCCGACGGCTCAGTGACTACGAAAAAACGTAATCTGAGCTCATGCATATAATGCTTGCAACGTATACCCCACGGCAAGTGTTTAATAGCTGTATAAACAGCGATATTTCATGGAAGTAACTTTCTGTCCGTTTTCATTTAATGTGATGCGCAATTATATGTCAAACCTTTTTGAACCGGGACACGTGTTTCACTGTTAATTACAGTAAGTGCAAATTTTGCGTTCAACGTATCGTACTTGACATGGAATATTTGCATTGCCATACATAATCAGTAAATATTTTAGTTTTTCATTGTTCCACTAGACAAATTCTATACACACTTTCACAGTAGATATCTATTTAATATATTTCAAAGTTGGAGCGAAAAACAACAGTAATGTGCAGTATGATGTTCTGTAAACAGATGTGACTCACATACATTATGATAGCGTTGCCATGTGACAGATAAATCAACAATGAACAAATGAAGCCAAGATTATCGTATGATATTCTGTAAACAGATGTGACTCATATTATGTTATGCTAGCGTTGCTACAACAAAATAGAGCCAAGATTATTGTTTGAACAGCGGAAAGCAATTTTGAAGTGCTATTGGAAAACCCAGAATGTTGTGTATTGCAGACAAAACTGAGACTCGTGGTACCGTATGCGATGTTCACGAGGGCAGATCTGGGAGATCTCGCACAGCAACAAGCCTCGCGCACTGGATCGAAGGCACTATTCAAGACGCTGGATAGGACGAAGAGGTCCGATTGAGTTTCCACCGCGTTCTCCGGATCTAACTCCGTTAGACTTCTACCTATGGGGAACTCTTAAGGATGTTGTATACCGTAGAAAACCAGCTACACTGGCAGCACTTCGGGAACAAATTGAAACGGCATGTGCTGCAATCGCTGAGGACACTTTTGCAAACGTTACTCAACCAGTAGTTCAAAGTACTCAAAAGTGTATCGACGACGATGGGGAGCATTTTGAGCAACTGTTGTAACTATAAAAGTGTAAGATGATTAGTGCTCATCATTTTCTGTTTGTGTGAATTCAGTTTTGGTATATTAACACGGTTTTTTCTTTGCTTGAACTGTGTATACATTTGCATCATTTATATATAAATGCACAAAAACATATCCATATGGTATACAACAGTAGCCGAAACTTTAAATTTACCTAAAATAACAGAAGGGTAAGCATTATTAGGAGTTGAAGTGAATGTATTCAAAGCTATTACCCATATATCATCCCGAAAAAGTGTATTGATTTTTATAGTGGAGTTAGACCAAGAAAGAGAAAATGACGGCATAATAAATTGAGCCTATCGTTGTACCAACAACAGTAGATAATACACTAATAAATGCAACAGGGCAACAATCCTCAAAAATGGAATACTAATCTATTCACATATACACAAACATTAACTTAACCTCGGGTGAATTCTAGAAACTGGAGGATATATGGTTTATTGCGGGTTGCTATGGCCTAACTCGCCTCCTATGGTGATGTATAAATTTGTCGAATAGGTGAAAATAGTGAAATCATATAATGATGGACAATTCAGGAAAGTGACAACAGCTGAAAGTCATTCACAGAGCTGACTGGTGGATAAAATGGAAGACAAACACACGAACATGGCGATGTGCAATTTTGCTATATTAATAAGCACCGCCTAAGCTTGGAAACACAGACTCCAAACGCTTCACACCGTGCCGATAATATCTCTAATCATTCTCCTGTTATTTTAGGTAAGGAAGTTTTATTCAAGATTCTATTGGCGATTCTGTTGTTTGCAGTAATATAATTGTAATAAAATCGTAATAAGCTTATTCTTAAAGAAAACATTTAACCATGCTGAAATTCTAATGTATATGTTTTTCTATAAACATAACGTTAACGTAGAGGTACTCTGTTTGAAAAATAATCGTCTTGAAAATTTATTTTTATAACGGAAAGAATCAGAATATTTTACATTATGGATTAGATATATGTGCATAAATATATACGTAAAAAGAGAATGTATACATAACCGAGATAGCTTTCATTGCGTTTACAAGCCCCTTCTGTTTTCCTTGTTATGTTTTTCTCAGTTGGTATTAGTAAATCGAACGGTAGCGATTGTAATAGTCGACTTTTGTCCATTTCAGTCTCATGTCATAAGTATAACCTTTTATACAATTGTTAATAATATGTGCGCGAATTTCAAATATATATTATTTTATTCTTATTCTGAAATTACTGACAACTGATATTCGTCTGCTACTACATGGCTTGAAAAGATTAAGTATTCGCAATACAAAATGTACAATTATCACAATATTGTTAGCCAAGTTACGGAAGCTATATTTAAATTGTTATTTTATTCGTGAAATAATCCTAATAAATATCACAAGAGGGTTTGAACTTTCCAGATAAATTCACTCACTACGTTCGTGAGTTTGTCTGCAGTTAATTCTAGACTGATATTGGCTGAGGCTGCAATATTATTGGTGTGATCAAATAGAATCTGTATGACTGTATTATCAAAGCCTCTGAGAAAATTGTTGCGGCTAATTACTAGCCATTGTTACCTACTCAATGTAAGCTGGTGAGTATACGATGAACGACTGTATACCCAAGTTTGCAATAATGCTATCCCCCAGTTTGTTTACTCCCTGCGTTCGGCATCATTCATTCACCCAGTCTTTTGACGTCCAGTGTTTCCTTACAGTGAAACGGAACGTGCCGTTCCGGAATGAGTTGACGGACACATTTGACCAGCATTTAGTTCTATCGTGGATTTCAGAAGCTTTATCAGTAACCAGCTAGTTTCCAATCCGAATAGTTCCTCGTAACACTCCATTTGCCAGCATTGATCGCAGACTGCGCGAGCTGAGCTCATTAGACAGACAAACACTGTGGCGTTTTCTGCGAACTCCTGAGGCTGCTGTGTTCAGAGGCAAATCTTCGATAGTATTCACTCTATCGCCAACAAGTTGAACATTAGACGTTGCACAGCCTGGAGAATTCTGCAGGAATAGTCTATCACCTAGAAAGGGTGCATGCTACTAAGCCATTGCGACAACAATTATGTCATAGTTATGTTGACCAAACCCTACCCCAACCCGTGGGATGTTCACGGATGATGCATGCTTTACAAGTGTCAGATGAATGAATTTCCATAAATATTTGGGTTTTCAAAAACCCCCATGTTAAGTTGGCGCGATCACAGCGGAAGAGATTTGGTGCCAATGTATGGATTGGCATTATGAAAGAATTCTTTAAGGAATCGTACATTTCGCAGTGACAATGCGCCAATACTTGGCAGTCATGCGAAACGTTCTGCCTAAGTTGCTGCACCCGTTTTTTCTTGATATCGGACAAGGACTGTGGTTTCAAAATGACGGGGCATTTTGGGAGTTATGTACAAACCTAACTGCACAGAGCTTGTAACGCAGTCAGGGGTATTATCATCATCTCAATTTAATTTACCGCCACTGTTGGCTTAGGTCGTTAAGGCGCGGACTCGTGAGCGAAAGGTCTGGGGTTCGATTCCCATAAGAACCGCCCTCCCTGAATGAGTTTATTCCAGGTTTTTCCTCAGTCCTCATAAATGACAAATGCCGGAGAGGTATCCCAAACTTAGGCCTGGAAAAATTCCTTTTCCATTTTATCATTTCATCTCACGTAACATCAGTGTCCACCACCTGTGGCCTCAGTAGTAAAAACGGGCATTAAACACCATTCAAAAAATACTACTGAATTTCCTTTATGGCCAGCACTAGATGAAGAGTGGGAAAACTATTTTGATTGATTGATTTTAGTTTATATAAGGACGCTCTTTGACATCTCAGGTCATGAGCGTCCCATTCTAATCAGGGCATGAAACGGCCGATAAATTTTGCGCAGAAGTCTCTTCTTTCAGTCTTGAGATTCTTTATCGTGCGTAAATGTACGACACGACCCATAGTTTTACTTCTATTCCGAAGGAAGCCAAACTTACAATTTTTACGCCCAAAAAAATCCCTGGCCGGGTTTGAACCCGCGATTTGGGTTTAGAAGGTAAGTATGATTACCACTACACCACCAGGAGCGATGCAAAACTATACCACTAGGGATATACAAATTATACATAAGTTAAAAATAATTTTATTTGCTGACGATCAGATTTTTTTTTTTTTTTTTTTATTGATTTATTTATGGACGCTCTTTAACAGCTCAGGTCATCAGCGTCCCATTCAACTCAGGGCGTGAAACGGCCGAAAAACTTTGCTCAGAGGCTCTCTTTCAGGCTTGAGGTTCTTTTTCATGCCGTAAATGTACGTCACGGGACCCACGGCTTTACTTCCCTTCCGAAGGAAGCCATACTTAGGAATTTTACGCCCGAAAAAAATCCAACGATCCTGGCCGGGTTCGAACCCGAGATTACTTTTAGGAAACTGCAGATGGTCTACAGAGAAGTGTTAATAGCCTGAATGTAAACACATAACTTTAAGATTTCAACAACAAGACAAAATCTAAGGCTTTTAAATGGAATAATCGTGTAAGATGTACGATAGTTATTAGTGAAGAACTAGTATCTAGTTTTAATTATCTAGGGTTTAATGTATCCTACAATAAAAATGAAGATCTGAATAAAGAATAAATTTAAGACAAATGAATGTAACAAAGAATATAAAAGAACAAGACGTCAAAAGCAACACAAATGACATTCTACAAAGTAATGTCAGTGCCAATGGCAACATATGGAAGTAAATCCTGGTGGTGTAGTGGTAACCATACTTGCTTCCTAAACTCCAAGATCGAGGTTTCAAAACCGGCCAGGACCGATGGACGTTTTCGGGGCGTAAAAATCCTAAGTATGACTTCCTTCGGAAGGGAACTAAAACCGTGGGTCCCGTGTCGTACATTTATGGCATGATAAAGAACCTCAAGACTGAAAGCACAGGCCTCTGAGTAATATTTGTCGGCCGTTTCACGCCCTGAGTTGAATGGGACGCTGATGACCTGAGATGTTAAAGAGCGTCCATAAATCAATCAATAAAAAAAAATTAATTTGATCGTCAGCAAATAAAATTAGAAAACAGTATATACTATATATACTATAGTATATATACTATTAATAGAGTAATAAAAACTTCTAAAAAGCATAAAAACTCATAAAAACACGCAGAGTGCAATATAAAAAGGTTCACATAAAATTTCACACTAAAAACCGTAAAATTGAACACTAAAATCACACTATATTTCAAGCTTGGCTCTTGGTCACGAGTTCATTTTCATCACGTGACCAAGAGCCAAGCTCGAAATATAGTGTGATTTTAGTGTTCACTTTTACGGTTTTTAGTGTGAAATTTTATGTGAACCTTTTTATATTGCACTCTGAGTGTTTTTTATGAGTATATATATATATATATATATATATATATATAATTTAAATGAAAAAATTAACGAAAATAAAAATAATTGGTAACGGCATATATTAAGAATGAAAGAGGAACTGATAAAAATTTTACTACATTATAAACCTATCGCTAGGTAGGAAGACAAAAAACAAGATGGAGTGATAGGTTTAATTGAGGACGGAACAGGTCGACAGGCCTATACCTGGTGGAAGAAGAACGTTAAGTATGTTAAAGCTACATTAGGCGGTCGCTAGGAATGGACACGTTGTTTGGCCGTTATGGCTACCTGATCTTAATTCACTTGTGTGGGGGTCATAAGCATTTTGTTCTTTGTGAAACAGATCCCGAAGATTTTGCCACTACAGCAGCCTGGCGTCTTTGAGAGAGTAGGGCAGACTATAACATATCGATGCTCTCTTTGTCTGGTAGTCAATGGTCAAGTGTTCCAGAAGTTGCTGTAGGCAATGGGCTTTTGTTTCGTTTTCCTGTATATTTGATTCCAAATAAGTGCTTTAACAGTAATTATTAAATTGTTTACATATTAAATTCTTTAATTATTTTCAATTCAATTTTCCAGTAAGATACCCAGTTTAAGGCATAAATATCGCGTTGCCTTTGTTATGAAACATTGCAGCCCATAAGCTCGTTAACACAAAAATAAATAAAATAAAAAGTGTTATCTATGCGATCCGAAAGTTTGATGGGCTAATGTAGTAACATCCTGT
Organism: Metallyticus violacea; assembly: GCA_030762175.1. NCBI lineage: Eukaryota > Metazoa > Arthropoda > Insecta > Mantodea > Metallyticidae > Metallyticus > Metallyticus violacea. The sequence continues at coordinate 23,185,353 of CM060841.1, forward strand.
ATAACAAAAAAGCAACGAAAAGTATCAAATTAAATTTGAAGTACATAAGACAAACATCAATAAAACGCAAATTGTTGAATTAAGACCATAAAATAAAGAGCAACTAATCAAAATGTTTTTTCTTTCGTGTGTTGCATGTTCCCAAGTAGCTATTATCTGTATACTATTTTTATTACCGTATTATTCTGTTTGGGCAATATAAATGATATATGATGCGAAAGCATATGAGAGAATATCACCCAGTAACATGCGTGGAGTTAAAATAGAAGCTATAAAGATGAGAAAGGTTGGCTGAATGAAATGACAGCCTAATTCTCCCATATTGCTATCCAAAATAGAAATGACGGACAAAGATATTTAAGAGAAACGATACCATGACTGGTACTAACAAAATAGGAAAAGAAATAAATCACAGCTTAAAATATTTTTTTTGTGTTTTCACATATTCGTGCAAGCTCATGCAAGCACTGGCATTCCTGTACGGGAATAAAACGATGCATAAATGATGGCATGCCTGCTAATTCACGAAGAAGAAATATATTTTACTTTTAAACTTATATGAGAGAAAAACATTGCTGTAAAATTAAAGAATAATCATGGTGCACCAATTTTAGATGTAAAGAAAAGCCATGTTCATGAATTTCGCTGTCCTATCTTTGTTGTTAGCTTAATTTAATAATTACATGCAATCAGCCAATGAACGGCTCATTGATACGTTATTCACCAATCAGGAACCGCCACGGGTGGCTGAGGTCGTAAGGCGTCGTGGACTAGTGAGCTGGATGACTGGGGTTCGAATCCCGCCAGGTCCGTCCTCTCTGACTGAGATTTTTTCCAGGTTTTCCTCAGTCCTCATAAATGGCAAATGTCGGGGAGGTACCCTAAACTTAGGCCTGGAACGTTTCCTTCCCTAAAAAAAATTCTTTCCCAATATATCATTTCATCTCATGTATCATCAGTGCCACCGCCTATGGTGCCTCAGTAGTAAAAACGGGCGTAAAACATCATTAAAAATCAGAATGGAACTTAATAGTTTTAAACCACGGTGCTCAAAAACTAATAATTGATAGTTTTATCTCCTGTTTTTTTTTTAATTCTTTTTTATTCTTATAGTCTCTGTTCCGATTCCACTAGGAGTCTAGTGCAACCATGCCTATTGTCATGCATTTTCCTCTTCATTATTGGCGGTTAGTACAAACTGTAAAAATGGGGAGATTTGGTGATCAGCGAATTCAAAATATTAAAAAAACAGTATAAAATTTAACGCTGCGTAACACAAAAAGTAACAAAAATATAGTACGGAATTAATTTTCAGAGTTTTGCGCAGGACGAAAATTACGAGATTGAACAAACAACGAGCGATAAAGAAATTGCAAGTATATTTGAGGACTGGGGTTATATAATGGTAAAAATTGCAAAGAATGATTATACTAAAACTGCATAAAAATGTTCGGTCTCGAAATAATTACAACAAACACTCGTTAACCTCAATTAAATTACCTAAAAAGTATTAACACTCGTGGTATTACTGAAAAAAAATATATCATAAGTAAAAAAAAATCTAATAATGAACGCATATCACCCATTAAGTTAATACAAAGTTAGCAGCGGTATGGGTAAGTTTGGCATAAGTGCATTATGGAAAATCTTGAATTCTCAGTCGGTTTTCTAGTGGGAATCTTTCAGTAGCATACAAAGCGCTTCGCAGTCTTGCAGCGAGAAAACTGCCATCTGGCTGTCTACACCGGTTGCTGATTTGATTACATTTCCAACAAGGTGCAAGAGCAGGCACGGGGCGGGAATTAGCAAAATATATGCAAATTGGCAAGGAACTAGTAAAGAACGCGCAAATGTTAAGGACACGGAAAGTGGAATCCCTTAAAACTTCTCAGTAACGCAGTGAGATGGGAGAATCGTTTGAAAAGATAATGAAGAACTAACCTCGACGTTCTATAATGAAACGCAGGGGGTATGTCGTTCCATTGCGCAGGATGCCGCAAGATAAATCGACTAATTATTCTGCTAGGAGAGTAGCAATGCAATTTTGTGTTTATGCCTTTGAAATCGAACTCAGTAATGTACTATATAAATTAAATAAAGATAAATATAAAGGTAGTCTATTGTGTCCCTTAAGGGCAAGGGTCTCTTAACATGTTGGGAAAGCTCGCTTTTTCCTAACGTTGTGAGTTATTCCACGCTAGTTGTTCGTACGCTGTTTAAGACACTCTGACTGATTTGTTCTTTGGTTACTTCACTGCACTAGTTGCTTCTCGAGAGATTTCCATTTTTCTCTTCCTCTTGCTACTCTTGACCAATCTGGACGTGCATGTTCCTTGAAGAGGTCTGCTCATCTTCTTCTGGGTCTGCCTTGTGTTCTTTTTCCTTTCCGGGGGTCCCCACCTGTTGTCCTGCATTCTTGCGACGTGACCGCCCCATTGCCATTTGCTTCTGGTAGCTATCTGTGCGATATCTGTTGTCTGAGATAACTGATTTATTAACGCTATAGGTATTTTTTCTTTCAAGTTATTCCCAGTATCTTGTGTTGCATTTTTCTTTTGGCATGTTTAAATTTTGTTCTATTGTATTTCTGTTATTCACCATGTCTGGTACATATATATTAATACAGGGTAAACACAGGTTTCGAGCGTCTGGTATCTGATATTCTTAGTGTATGGTCTAGCAATATAAACTTAAGGGCCCCAAAATGCTCTCCAGGTTAATGAGATCTTTCTTTGTACTTCTTTTTCCATTTTATCATGGACGGAAATCTGTTGTCCTAGATATGTATATTCGCTCACATATGTGAGGACTGTTCCATGTATTTTTATTGGGGTTTGAGGTCAGTTTGAAACTAACTGCGTCTTCAGTTTGTTTACCTGCATTTTCGCTATGATCACATAAATATTCCAGCATAGTTTGTATATGCCTACAATTGGAGTAAATGTACTTATTAAATTCTTCCAAAGCACTGTATCAACAAATATTTTACTTTTATTATCGTTATTCCATCTTACATGGCATACTTTTAATGATTAAAGATCACAATTCGTGTCGTATACGCTTCTGTTTCTGTTTAAAATACATTGAAAAATGTTACAAGTACAATTACGTGTACTATTGAAAGATTAAATTTTTTATCCAAATCTTGATTAAAATAAATACTATGCATTTATTTAACCACATGGATATTTATTCTAATCTTATTCCAAAAGTACGGTAACAGAAATTTAAAGTTTTACAAAACATCTATTTTTAGATTGCTACACTCCTATTAATATATGTAATATTTCACTCATATTATCCCACGAACCGTAAACCTAAAGTGGTTATTTATCAACTTTGCATTTTATTTATTACACAATTTATTTCCTTCCAATATTAAATTATTAAAATGCAATAAGATAAATAACTAAACTATCAGAGAGCATATTATTTAACAAACATTAAAACCCCTAAATGTGCACTAATACATATTATTAATTTATGTATTCCAGTAATTTAGGGTCTTTAGAAACAAATCAAATTGTCAGTTGTTAAATGAATAATTATACAGATTTAGCCAAAAATGTGTACACACTTCAAGCAAAGAAAAAACTGTGTTAACATAACAAAACTGAATTCACACAAACAGAAAATGATGAGCATTATCATCTTAGACTTTTACAATTACAACAGTTGCTCAAAATGCCCACCATCGGCGTCGATACACTTCTGAGTACGTTGAACTACTGATTGAGCAACGTTTACGAAAGTGTCCTCAGCGATTGCAGCACATGCCGTTTCAATTTCTTCCCGAAGTGCTGTCAGTGTAGCTGGTTTTACTACGGTATACAACATCCTTAAGAGTTCCCCATAGGTAGAAGTCCAACGGTGTTAGATCCGGAGAACGCGGTGGAAACTCAATCGGACCTCTTCGTCCTATCCAGTACCTGAATACTTCAAAATTGCTTTCCGCTGTTCAAACGATAATCTTGGCTCCATTTTGGTATGGCAAAGCTAACATAACGTAATGTGAGTCACATCTGTTTACAGAACATCATACGACAATCTTGGTTTTATTTGTTCATTGTTGTTTTACCTGTCGCGTAAATAAAACATCATACTACACATTACTGTTATTTTTCGGTCTACTGTGAAAATGTATATACTTTTTTTAGCACTTAGCTAATGTATTTGTACCTATTTTTATGTTATAACTATTCGTTTAATACAGTGAAATGCTGACAATATATTACATCAAACCCTTTATATAAGTGAAATATTTTGACTTCTGAGGCATACAGTTCAACTTGAAGTAACAGGCAACAAAACCTATATAGTGACTATTTCAGTGTTTTATTTATTTCTACTTCCCAAGTTAATATTTTAAACGCATTGTTTTATATGAGTTACATTATTGGCATATAACAATTTTTTAAGAACAAGATGTTGAGGTCATTTTTCATACGGTCATGACACCTGACCTTACTTTGTGCCAAACTAAGGATGATAGATGGTAATTTGGCCAATTATGTCCAGGAGACTTTGTGACCAAGGTTTACCAGACATTCATTTATAGAACTTAGGGGAAACCCATGAATAAACGTCACCACAGCTCAGCCAATCCCACCGCATGGGAAGAGCAAATGCTACCACTAGACTACGACTGAGGGCATGCAAGTAAGAAACACTACACATTTCATAAAAAATGTCCTTCGCAAACACTGAGAATGATTCCCCTCTCCTATAATTCGCGCCTTTAGAGGACATCGGATGTATGATGTGTAGTTTTGAAGTGTTTTTACTTATATGATCTTGTTTTTAAATATAAGTTTCATAACTCAATGTAAATGATATACTTCTATCATATTTATATTACATATAAATAATATTGTCCAGCTACCGTTTAATCACGTAAGCAGGTAAATCATATTTATAACTGTGCTGTATATTATACTGAGCTGTTTTAATTTATATTTAAGAAGTACTTTTAGCCAAATATGATATAACTGTCTGTATGGTAATTTTGACTGTCACTATGCAAGATCCTCTTAAGTTTTGGGGGGTCTTAGCTGTAAGTAAATAAAAACTAAAATATATCACAAGTAATATAACGAGAGGGTCTGAGATTACCGATAAATTCACGAACGTAGTGAGTTCAGATCCTCGAATAATATCTATTAAGACTATTTCACGATTAAATAAGAATTTAAATATAATTCTTCTAAACTTGGCTTACAGAATTGTAATAACTATATATTTGTACTTAACCTTTTGATGCAATCTTGCGACAGAAGAATGCCCATTGTCATAGAGAGGAGCAAAATGCTAGTTTAGAACTATTTCATAAATAGAATAAGAATAAAAGTGGCTTTTTTGTTTAAATTCGTGTACACAATATTAACACTTATATAAAATGTTATACGTATGAATATCGATTCTATCCAGAAACAGTAAGAGTGAAATGGACAAAAGTTCACTATTAAAATCGCTACCATTCGATTTTCTAATACCAACTGAGAGAGAGGTGTCTATATTTTAGAGAAAATGAGCAATTAACTTTCTGGTGTTCAGAAGTTCAGTTCATATGATCAAATTATAGGTCAACACATTATTAACAGAGGTCAGGAGAAGCTGGTGTGTAAAGGTATCCACAGGTGTAAAATTTCTGTTTTGTTTGTTTTTTCTGTTGTAAATGGAATAGAGACAGACTTTTTCTGCAGTAGAATTGTTGCTTGAGGTTATGGTAAACATATTTCGGTTTTTGCTCTGTATATGATTAATTAAATAATTTGGAAAAATTATGAGGTGATAGATATTATGTCATCTTTAACTTCTAGGGACAGTAGAAATTCTAATGCTTTCTCCATGAGGCTACTTGATAATTAAGTTAATTTTAATTTTATCATATGATATTAAAATCTAAAATAAATCATTATCATTTTTCTTGAAATTTTGTCTCGCTTGAGGGATAAACTTTATCTACAAAATGGACGCTTACGTAATCTTTATTTAACACGTTTTTAGTATTTTCATTTCAGTTATACAATAGCTTTACATGTACTTACTGAGTACTAATATTCAATATGCCATAAACGTACCATTTGGAATTTCTTTTACACTATTTAATTGAATAAATAACTACAAACACATATTAGCTCAAATAGTTCCTCAAAACAACCTTATTGTTTTTACACTGATTTACTTTGCATTTTTTAATTTTAAAAACAGATTTTGTTTCTATTTTAATTACCCAAAATTCTAGAGTTTAAAATTTCAACTAATTTTCTCTCAAAACTTTTGGATCTGTACCCTTTTTTTTCAATATAAAAACATGCCAATTTACTTTTATTTAAAATTGAAATATCATAAGATAGGGTTGCCATTTTAAATTTTAAACTAAGGGTGAGCTAACTATCAACTAATTTTGAACTTCTAATTCTAAAGTGACACGCCTTTCTTATTTTAATTCAATTTATTGTAAAGAGGTTCATATTGACAAGTTTTTAAGTTATAGCCCTATTCTTGACAGTGAAATAGTATTTGGTTGAAGGGAAAATATGGCAGAGGAATGGGGTATAAAATGTAACTAAAACGCTTTTTTTTTTTTTTTCTCCCCACTTTCAGAAAGCTTCTGAGAAAGTAACCACGCTTATAAACTGTTCGTGTGCAAACCAAACGTAATAAGTTAATATCTTTGCTTGAAGTGATTCAATCAAAGTCGGTTTTCGTTATGTTCCATAATCACGTATATTTTGAACACTCTGTATAGTCTGTCCCTTACTTTGTTTCAGCGCTACAAGCTACCGAGCTTTAACTGTTGTGGTCGATTTTGTTTTGAGTAATAACAGCATGTGAAAGCGCTGAGGTCAGGAGAGGCTTGGTTGTACAAGTAAGTAGCATATAACGTTCCATAAATGGCATAGCAAACACAAGGAAGGCAGAACACGTTTTTAATAGCAGCGTAATGTGTTAGTTCACAGTACCCTTGCGCACAGTTGCAGCCAGAGCAAAATACATGTTTTCTTACTCCAACCTGTGCTGGGTAGTACAGGCTTGAAAACGTGCAGGCCCAATGTGGTTTGAATTGTAAGTGATGATTAAAACAGGCCAATACATTGTTCACTCTGAAATCAAAGATTAATGTTTGTAATACGATCTCATTAAATACAGCAACGATCATTAAAATATTGCGAACGCACGAGAATCGATCGCAAAATCTCCAAAATTCCTATCATATTTTAAGTTCTAGAACAGTGATTCCGACCGCCACGGGTGGCCGAGGTGGCCGAGGTCGTTAAGGAGCGGACTCGTGAGCGCGAGGTCTGGGGTTCGAATCCCACCAAGTCCGTCCTCCCTGAATGGGTTTTTTTGCAGGTTTTCCTCAGTCTTCATAACTGGCAAGTGCCGGGGAGGTACTCTAAACTTAGGCCTGGAACGTTTTCTTCCTTAAAAAAAATAATTTCCCGATATATTATTTCATCTCATGTATCATCAGTGTCCATCGCCTGTGATGCCTCAATAGTAAAATGGGGCATTAAACACTACTCAAAAAAAAAATAGTGATTCCCAACTTTTTACGTCAGCGGCACCCTTGTGAATGAGATTAGAAACTTGGGGCTCCCTAATAACTTTTTTAAAATAGGAACATGTTAAACTATTTTACATTTTTAATTTTAACTGTGGTTGATTATGTGTGACATTATGTTCAAGTAACACCCCATTTTTTGAATGGTGTTTAACGCCCTTTATTACTGAGACACCACAGGCGGTGGATACTGATAGTGTGATGAAATGATAAATTGGGAAAGGATATTTTTTTAAGGAAGGAAACGTTCCAGGCCTAAGTTTAGGGTACCTCTCCGGCATTTGCCAGTTATGAGGACTGAGGAAAATCTGGAAAAAACCCAGTCAAGGAGGACGGTCTTGGTGGGATTCGAACCCCAGAACTCCCGCTCACGAGTCCGCGCCTTAACGACCTCGGCCACCCGTGGCGGTAAATAATACTCCATAAGAAACATAAGAATATAGTTTCTTTTAATAATAATCATCTAACATACAACTTATGGTCTGTCACTGGATAAATTATACTCTACAAATGTTTGATGCATATTGATTATGAATTAAAAAAAATGAAAGAAAAACTATTTCAAAAGTGGAGAATCTACAATGTAATTGTAAATCATTAACAAAAATGTCTTATTAATGTGCGATTTGTGATTGATGCTGAGAACGCAAGTATTTGATATCAGGCCTAACATTAAAATAAAACTATTGAATTTAAAAGGCCGTCTCTTATTATTAATCCATGGGTTGAACACCTTAGATGAAACTTAAATCATCAGATGATTTGTATTTCTCTTCATCACCACCAATACCAGCAATTGATAAATTGTAATTTAATATACGAGGGTAGGCCCATAGGTTTCCGGCCTTGCCGATAAAGGATTGCCTTTGCAAAAACATTACCTGGTGTCATACCTTACCTGTTACGTAAATAAATGCAGTTGTAACTTCCGCTCTGCAGTATTCAGATGTTCAGATATAGTTGCACATGTGTAGAAGATTGTGACATGTTCAAAATGGAGTGTCGAGCCATTATTAAGGTCTTCACAAAAAAATGACTTCCTCCAAATGAAATTAAACAGCGATTGGACGGTGTATATGGGGAAGCATCCCCCTCATATTCTACCGTAAAAGAATGAGTCAAACTTTTTCGAATGGGTCGAGAAAGCACTGAAGACGAAGAACATACAGGTCGGCCCTTGGAGATGCTCACTCCTGAAAACATCTCTCTTGTGGAAATTAATCAAGACCGCGGCTCAAAGTTACAGAAATAGCAGCAAGGTTGGGCCTTTCTAAAACAACAGTCCTTCGAATTATCCATGAACATTTAAACATGAATAAACATGACTTTTTTCCTCAGCCCTAAAAGCAGCAACGAGTCATCTGTTGTCAGGCATTTTGCACCTCTGCCGTGGCAACGAGAGAGAAGTTCTGCAAAAACCATTGTTACAGGAGATGAAACTGTGTTTTGTCCAAAAGAGAATGGAGTGGCATAAATTAAGCGAAGTACCGCTTTAAAGACCAAGGTCACTTTTGCAAAGGAATCTGTGAAGAAATGTGACTTCAAGGAGATCGACCATCCACCCTACAGCCCAGATATAGCTCCCAGGGATTATTTCTGCTTCTCAAAACTCAAGAAGGATCTTCGAGTAAGAAAATTTAAGTGTGACGAAGAAGTGATGGATGCTGTTTATGCCCATTTGCAGACGAGGCTTATGATTATTTTTTGGGAGGGGGTTTGAAATGTTAATTCAAAGATGTGGGAAGTGTATTGCAATAAAGGGTAACTATAATGAAAAATGAAATATAGTGTATATCTTTATCATACCTACAAAATTCTTAGGCCGGAAACTTATGGACATAGTCTCGTATATTTTAAGTAGCTTATGCTATATTTTTGTATATTCCCAAATTTATCTCGCGTCACTCGATTGGGAATCCCTGTCTTGACGTTATTTGTATACTTATCGAATGCACTTTTCGACACCAAACCTTCAAATAACGAACTGTGTGTAATATGCACCATGGTATCTATCGGAGCTTCGTCGCACAAAGTTGGTCTATACCTTAAATGCTATCACATCGTAACGTGGTGCAATAACCGCCAGAGCTAGTGTGCATTCATTAACGCATTTAGCAATAAACTGTTCCGTTTCAGTAACTGCGTTGTTATTTCAAATGCAATTTCGAGGTCCCCTGTTTCGCTAACTTTGCTATCTATTTTGCATATGTAATAAAACAGTTAATTATTCCTATTCAGCGTGCGGCATCACATTTCCCCAGAAACCTCAGAGTCTACAAAATTGAGGGATATTTAAAGCTAAGAAGTTTGCTGAAAAAGCAGTAAAAATCACCTAAGAAATTACTGTACATTTCTAAATATGTGGCATAAAATAGAAAATAAATAATCTTAAATAAAATTTTAAAGTGCTATGCAGTACTATATCAACTTTAGATTTAACGTTGTGTACCTTGATGTTTGTTACTGGTGAAATTGAGCTCGATAGAAATAAAATAATAGAAAACTTATATACAAATATAGTTAAGTTAGTGAAATCGAACCATAAAACGTTCAAAATATTAATATACTCCTATACGAAATGGTAATAAAGTATTTTTAAATGACATTGATAAAAATATTATTATAAGTGCCTTAAAGGAATATTCGGTTTACCAATTGATACTGCAGTTGCTATGTTACATTACTTAGGGTTTTAGAAATAATGAAATCTTGCTGGAAAACATACCTGCAAAGCATAAACATCGCATAGAGTGTTCATTCATTTATTTTAAGTTTCTGGCAGCGACAGTCTTGTCTTAAATTCAAGCGGATTCATGACAGGACTCCTTGCTGGCCGCAGTGCAACATGGATTCCCACTTCCTGGAGATAATCTCTGACCACGTGGGCAATATGCGGGCGTGCATTGTCGCGCATTAAAAGAAAAGTATCACCTATAAATGGTACAACATGATTAACCAAACATTCATTTATGTACCTATGAGCTGTTAGACTTCCATTTGTCGGTCCTGGGGGTGTAGTGGTTACCATACTGGCCTTCTAAACCCAAGATCGCGGATTCAAACCCGGCCAGGATCGATGGATTTTTTCGGGCGTAAAAATCCTAAGTATGGCTTCCTTCGGAAGGGAAGTAAAGCCGTGGGTCCCGTGTCGTACATTTACGGCACGAAAAAGAACCTCAAGCCTGAAAGAGAGGCCTCTGAGCAAAATTTGTCGGCCGTTTCACGCCCTGATTTGAATGGGACGCTGATGACCTGAGATGTTAAAGAGCGTCCATAAATAAATCAATCAAAAAAAAAAAAAAAAAAGACTTGCATTTTCTACTAAAACTAACTCAGTACGAGAATTCATAGACATTTCTGTCCCAACCATCACTCCACCACTTATAAATGGTAGTTTTTCGGGAATGCAGCTTTATGCAAATCGTTCTCCCCTCCTGCTCCAAACCGCCACGGATGGCCGAGGTGTTAAGACGCGGACGCGTGAGCGGCAGGTCATGAGTTCGAATCCCGCCAGGACCGTCCTCCCTGATTGAGGCTTTTTCTAGGTTTTCCTCAGTCTTCATAAATGGCGGATGGCGGGGAGGTGCCCTAAACTTAAGCCTGGAGCGTTTTCTTCCTTAAAAATAAATCTTTTCCCACTTTATCATTTCATTTCATGTATCATCAGTGTCCACCGCCTGTGGTGCCTCAGTAGTAAAAACGGGCGTTAAACACCATTCATTTTATTTTCTCCTTCTCTAAACTCTTTCCCGTCCATCAAGTAAGCGTGGATTGAAAAGGACTGGTCTGTGAACAGAATACAGTGTTATTGTTCCCCTATGATCATTTCCAAAACGCAATCGTTCGACACGGCGCATTTTAAGCAAATTGGGACCAGTTCAGTTCACTTGTTTTCAACCTTCTTCTAATCTTTTTGGCCGAGATCGGGCATCCAGTTTGTTAACAAAGTCGTAGCTGACAGGTTGCGCTCCCTAAGAACTGTTAACATAATGTACCTGTCTTTATTTTGATTTGTAACTCTCGCAAGACACAAACCTGGTCTTGTGGTATATTCTGAAGTCTCTCTAAACCGGTTTAAGGCATCGTGGACTGAGCTTCTAACCATATTCATTACATTTGCAATGTAACACACACTGTGTCCATCACTGTTTAGGGCTACAGCTCGAGCACATCTTAAAGTCGTATTTTTTAAGACAAAATGTCACAACTCTACTTACACTTACAACAATTAAAATAAAGAAATAATGGCTATGAAAAGAAAAATTGTGCCAAATCTGAGAATTTCTACACCTAATTGGAATATTCGGTTATGAAATCTTATTTACGAAAAAAAAAAAAAAAAAAAAAAAAAAGGATATTCCACGTAGCCTACATGTCTCCATGACAACAAATGCCTACCATAATATTTTTTCCCCTCTCTTTGAGTGCATTTTATTTGTTTCATATTTGAACAAAGCAAATATGTGTGCTTTAAAATCAAACGAAATTATACTTTAGAACTAACTCAAATTTGTAACTAACAATGCAGAACAAAGAATAATGAATGCTTTACAAAAATATAATCCTTTTCCTCAAAGAACCTTAGGTCAGTATACAAAGGGAAAGAATGAATAAATAAAAGCAGAGGTAAACGTGAATTTGTTCTGTGGAAATAATTCGTTGTGTGCAACATTTTGCACAATAACACTATTTACACAGCAAATTGAGAAGAACGGGAAAACAACTGTTTTTACTAGACCACTGCTTCTAGATCCGATCCCTCAATTGTCCTTATTTTCCCCCCTCTTTTTGTTTTGTTCCCACCTACAACAGCCCCTCCTTTTGTTTAGAAAGCTCTAAAAGAGACCCCAAGAGCCACTTTGTGTGTGGACGGTGTGTGTAGGGAGGAAGTTTATGGCTCTGTGTGTTTCGGAGTCCAACTTTACTACAACAGTAGGCATAAAGTTTCCTTAGCATATCTGCTTTTCTTTTTCCTTCTCTCTGCTTTTTCTGACAAAATGCTATGGGGTTATATGCGGGCTCAAAAATATTTCCATCTTATTGCTCCTGCATTTTATGAATTTTTCTTCCCTTTTTCTCTTCTTTCATTGCTCTAATTTTAAGCTCCAGCTGTTGTTTAAGCGTAATGGCATTCACTTCGCGAAAATGAAACAAAAGAAGCCCTATACAGATTGCTATGCAATGCACGAGAGGGTGTTTCAAAGTGTACGCAAATGCTTTAGAAGTGAGCAAGTGGTTTTCTTTAAGAACAAAAGAGTAATAAGTTCATCACCCAGCAGATGCGTAAACTAAGCGAGTTCCTCAGCAACTTGAATAACTTTAAAAAAGAATATAAAATCCAAATTTGCCTTATTAATTAATGAAATGAAATAAGTTATTACATACTGTGTGGTCTTAGGGGAATAAAATTAGAATTTTTGCAATATATAACTACCACAAAAGAAAAAAAAAAATTAGAGTTATCACTATTATAATTGAGATCAAAATACAAAAATTAATGATATACTATTAATTAAATAAAATGTATGAACACTGATAAACAAAGTTACACTGTGTGGGTATTTTTGAAAATATTTAAATGTAATCGTATTTATGAGCTGGGCCCTTGCCATCATCTAACATTCACTAAAACAGAGAGAAATAACAGCAGGTTTCGACTTATATTGAGTATTTAAGAAGATATTTTTAAATATGTTTCAAATACCATGTTATTTCTTAAAAACAATTACAACGTACTAACAAATATATACAATCAACAATATAAAATCGAAAATTTAATCGATTTTATTTTCTTCGAACTTAAGTTTAAATGTTATTGTAGTAAAAACATGTAATGCAAATGTTTTCTGAAGATTATTACAGAGCACTCTTATATATAAATATAATTTTCAAATATGTATTAGATTTCACATTAGATTAAGATTTCCCAATAAGCACATCAATTATACACTAAATTAATTTGGCCTTTTATTTTAAAATAATATAGAGAAAACTAAATGTAAAGGTAGTTTTAAATTTTAGGTTTCAAGTATATCCGTACTCCTAATGGTCCAATTTCCCTAATTTTCGAAAAAAAATCTCATTTTATTTAAATGATATACACCGAACTTTGTTATGAAGAATCAAATATTGGTGCCGCTTGAGAGATTTTCACTTTTTGGATTTCCCCTCACTCACTACTAATGGTCCGATTTTCTGATTTTCAACAACTATTTTTCTTAATTTATTTTAATTTTTAAATTTTGGGTTTCAGGAATGATTAGATTTCCCTCATTTTCGGAAAATATCATCCCTATTTTATTTCAATGGCGTGCACTGAGTTTCGTTGACAATAACCAAAAATTGCAGATGCTAGAGTGCTTTTTAAATTTAGCTATACTCCACCACTGTTTAAATTTGAACTATACTCCCACTCCTAATGGCCCAATTTCTATAATTTTTAGAAACAATTTTTCTTAATTTATTTAATTGCTATATACCCATTTTGTTGTGAAAAAACAAATATTGCTGCAGCTAGTGCGATTTTTAAATTTTGGGTTTCCTCCATATAATTTGTTTTTACTGAGTTTCAGAAACCAACTTTCTTATTTTATTTCAAAGGCATATACCGAGCTTCCTTTACAAAAATTTAAAATGATGGCCGCTAGAGTGATTTGAAATGTTTGCCCTAACCCCCACGTGGTTTTCAATTGTACACTCACTCCTAATGGCTAGATTGATCTTATTTTTAGAAACAAATTTTCTTAATTCATTTTAAAGAAATGTACCGAGTTTAATTGAGAAAATACAAAAATTGCGGCCGCTAGATCACTTTTTATATATTTGTAAAAATGTTGCTTAATTTAAGCCACATCCCCAATGATCCAATTTAGCTGGTTAACAAACTCGACACCGCCACGGGTGGCCCATGGTCGTTAAGGCGCGGACTCGTGAGTGGGAGGTCTGGGGTTCGAATCCCACTAGGACGTCCTCCCTGCCAGGTTTTCCTCAGTCCTGATAAATGGGCTGGAGAGTTACCCCAAACTTAGACTTGGAACATTTCCTTCCTTGAAAAATCCTTCCCCAATATAACATTTCATTTCATGTATCATCAGTGTCCACCGCCTGTGGTGCCTTAGTAGTAAAAACTGGCGTTAAACACTTTAAAAAAAAAAAAAAAAAAAAATCTCGAAGAATCGTGAAGAAAAAAAAATTCCGACGGTGACAGACAGACAGACAGACACACACACATATCTTTGTCATTGTCATTTTCGGTGCTTAGTAGATAGGATCGGTTAGGATTTGAAGAAAGTTTTCAAAAAGCGTTTCATGACACCTCCAATCCTTCAAAAATTGAGAAATTAACGTTTATTTAATCTTTAATCGCGTGATATATATTAAAATTGGATATTTTTACCTTGCATCTTATTTTTTTAACAGAAATGTTTTGTAATGATTTAAGAATGGACCAAATATATCTTTACTGGTGTGTGGTAGTGTGGAAAAACCTCGTTATTAAAGCAGGAAAGGTATGGTGTCCGGAAGTTTCTGTACAGTTGTTGTCATGGATTAAAGCTTGTTTATTTATCCTGCTAACAAAACTATATATATCCCACTACAGGCAATTAAACACTCTCTTTGTTAGGCAACTCTGCAACCACTAAACTACAACCTGATCAAATGTCCGCAAGCATCTGCAGCCTAGCTAGAGCGTTCTTTGAAAGAGATGTCCACCGTATTGAGTTACTGGCACATCTTCAGGGAAGTATCGAGATACAGGAAATGAGAGTACCGTTACAGGCACACATGCCGGACCCTACTCATTTGTTCCTGACAGGCGTGCCACCCCGACATGCAAATGATTCAGTAACTTGAGCACACCCGGCCGCTGTTGATGAGGGTTGTTAAGCCCGCCTCTCTGGCAACAGGGTGAGTGGTATCACTTGCAGCTCAGCCCAATTTATTGGTCACAAATAAGTGCAGAACACCAGCAGACTGGGCATTTCAGTGGAAGTAGCGTCACTTCTAAGGCACCCAATATTTAAGAACAGTTCATTTGAAACAGAGGGAATCGCCATGGATGGCTGAGGTCGTTAAGACGCGGACTCATGAGCGGAGGTCTGGGGTTCCAACCGCTCCCTGCCTGAGGTTTTTTGCCGGTTTTACTCAGTCCTCATAAAAGGCAAATGCCGGGGAGGTACCCTAAACTTAGGCCTGGAATGATTCCTTCCTTAAAAAAAATCCTTTCCCAATTTATAATTTCATCTCATGTATCATCAGAGTCCATCGCCTAAGGTGCCTCTGTAGTAAAAACGGGCGTTAAACACCATCAATAATTCATCTGTTATCAGGCATTTTTGCAGCTCTGCTGTGGCAACGAAAGAGAAGTTCTGCAAACCTTACAGGAAATGAAACTATGATCCTCTACTATGATCCATCAATGGAGTGACGTAAACCTGGCGAAGCACCGCCTCTAAATGCCAAGGTCACTCAGTCAACCAAGAGGATCATGGCCACAATCTTTTGGAACAGTGAAGGAATACTCTTCATTGACTTCAAGGAGAGGAACACCACAGTAAATGAGGAGTACTATGCTGGCCTACTGCACAGACTACGTGCTTCCATCAAAGAGAAAAGGCGAGGAAAGCCGAGTGGTGGTGTGCGCCGTCTTCACAACAACGTGCCTGTTCACACAGCTCTTATTGCAAAGGAAGCTTTGAAGAAATGTGTCTTCAAGGAGATCGACCATCCACTCTACAGCCCAGATATAGCTCCCAGTGACAATTTCCTCTTCTCAAAATTCTAGAAGGACCTCCAAGTAAGGATATTTTATTGTGACGAAGAAGTGATGGTTGCTGTTTATGCCCCTTTTGCAGACAAGACTTCTGACTATTTTTTGTGATGTATTTAAATGTTAATTCAAAGATGTGAGAAGTGTATTGCAATAAAGGATAACTATATTGAAAAGTGAAGTATAGTTTTTGTCTTTATCATACTTAGAAAGTGGTTGGGCCGGAACTTATGGATTTAACCTCGTATCTGGAGTTGCTTTATCTTCCAGATGTGCGAGGAATTATCAGAAAATCTTCTTCTTCCTGGAACCGCTAAACCCAGTAACGAATGCAGTTGTTTTCTCCGCCTATTTGAGTATATGGTTTATATTTACAATAACGTTAAAATTATGAAGCAGTAACGTTTTCTCTCCTTCTAAGACTTTGAAACGATGGCGGACGCTTGCCCTCCTCTACTATCTCCCTGTAAACATTTGAACACAGGTATATTTGTGCTCATAAGACACAAGTGTTACTGTTATTATTTTGAATCCGATGATAATATTATTAAAATACATATATTAAATTAGTTATTTCTACTTACAAAAGTGCCCATTGTTGGAGTAGCATCTCAAACATTTAGAATTCAAGCATTAAAAAGAAGTTTAGGAATTGGTGCGCGTTTGGAGGTATGAAACATTTTCTTTTTATTATTCGAAATTCTTTAACATGCTGTTAGGTATGTAGTAAATAAAAGGAAATTAAATTTCTGACAAATATAAACTCATTTCGAAACACCCAGTATCTGCTGATTACTGAGCCTTCACACCAAGGCAGACAAGATCCGTCGAATGCGGGTGACGACATTAAGAGAAGGGACAGCGCGAAAACAACAGACGACTGCGGTTTCTTACCAAACCTTTATTAGTCGTGTTTTTGCAGTCTTCAGCCCAACGCGCCAACATAAAATACACGTGATAGAGATACTGGTGGCGTGAAGCGCTGATCGATAAAAATAGACGACATCATTTGAAACCCAAGCCAGCGAAACAAGAGGTAGCAGAAAACTTCTGTTGTAGTTTTACTTGTGTTGAGACTTCAGAAAACGAATCTTACCGGATTACTCAGCGCTTCAAATGTCCCTCCGTTCATCATAACAAGCTTGTCACGAAAATACAATACCAATGAAAACAGATAATCAAATCTGTACGCTCCACTGGCTAACCAACAACATTCGTTTATTATATCAAGGTAACCTTCACCAACTACGTGAACGGGTTATAAACAAGTACTATAATTATTGTGACAAATATGCTTTACATATGCATCGTCTCTAATGCGAATAGTTCTGTGTATACGCGGTCTGTTCAAAAAGTATTGCGAATTTTGTGTTTTATCAAAAAGTATTTATTTATTCATGAATATCTATTTTGTCCCCTTCAAAGTAATCCCCACTTGTGTCAACGTTTTTTCCAATCCACGAAGCACTTTAAAAAATCGTTTTTTGTGATCTTGTTCAGCTCCTCCTTCGATGCCGTCTTTATCTCCTCAATCGTAGCGTAGCGTAGTCCTTTCATGAGCCTCTTCAGTTTTGGGAACAAAAAAAAAAAAAAGGTCACAGGGGGTCAGGTCTGGGGAGTACGGTGGCTGCGGCATCATAAGTGTGTTGTTTTTGCCCAAAAATTCGCGCACAAGTAACGATGTGTGAGCAGGGGCCTTATCATGGTGCAAAAGCCAATTTTTATTCTTCCACAAATCCGGGCCTTTCTGGCGGCAAATTGCGCATAACTTGCAGGTAATATTCCTTATTGACCGTTCTACCCTGTGGTAAGAACTCATGATGCACCACGCCCCTGCAATCGAAGAAAACTGTAAGTAAAACCTTCACATTCGACCGACCGTGGCGCGCTTTTTTCGGCCTTGGCTCGTGTGGCAGCATCCATTGGGATGATTGAGCTTTATTTTCCACGTCATAACCATAAACCCCATGATTCGTCACCAGTTATGACCCTCTGGAGCAAATTTGGGTCGTCGCAGACAGAGTTCAACAGCTCCTTAGCAACGTTAATGCGATGGTGTTTTTGGTCGAAATTGAGCAACTTTGGTATACGAATTTTGCGGCGACCCGTCTCATGCCCAAATCATTGGTAAAAATCGAATGGCACGAGCCAATCGATATGTTTAGGTCCTCAGCAACTTCTCTAACGGTGATTCGACGATTGGCCAATACTATTTTCTTCACTTCTTTTTCGTCTGTTGTTGACGAGCTCAGGCGTCCGGGACGCTCTTCGTCGTTCACATCTTCTCGACCCTCTGAGAACATTTTGTACCACCGATAAACGTTGTTTTGGTACAAGGTAGCTTCACCATATGCCACAGTCAACATTCGGAATGCATCCGCGCACTTAATTTTGTTTTTAACACAAAATTTGATACAGATTCTTTGTTCCATTTTTTGGAATAGGCAAAAATCGAAGAGAGCCAAAACACGTCCAAGCAAAATAGCTGTCAACAATTAACTGAAGATTTAAAATTACCGAGCTTGTCAACATAAGTGAGGGACATGAGTACCAACATAACGCCACAAAACAATCGAAAATCGAATATACGTAGCCCGCGGAAATTCAAAATTCGCGATATTTTTTGAAGAGACCTCGTATGTTCACATGTTCCAGTGGCTCCAGCATTTTAACAGCCTGCATTTCCTTTCTGTAATTAAAAAAGAGAGAGAGAGAGAGAGAGAGAGAGGGAGAGGGAGAGGGAGAGAAAGAGAGAGTATTTTGTTTTTTACTTTATCTCTAAAGTTTTCCGGCTAACGAACACGTAGAAACGGTTAAACTCAATAAATTCATTTTACAAAAACAATAACGAATATTGCTCATACGATATAAAAGAAGGAAAAGTATTAAACTACAGAACAACACTTGCGGTTGAAGAAACAAATAATGACTTATGCCAAAACTGGAAAGTATTACAATAAACAATTAACAACACGCTCTAAATAGCAGGTGACCTCGCGGTACTTGTTGAGAAATACAAATGCATGTAAATCATTGCTTTGAAAAACTACAATATTCATTCTTTCTATTGGCTTTCTATATAGCTATTCTAACTAAACCAGAACTGATGTTAGGTCAGCAATGATTATACAACCTGCTTATTTCGTGTCTAACTTCATTATATTTCGAACATGACTTCTAAGAGGTCGTTTTATGCAAGTTTTACAGGTCCGCGTGGCCCACATATGCTATTCAATCATCTGGGTTTCATCAGATCCTTTACTGTGTCATATCAAATGCTGGCAAAAGTCCTAAATTGATTACATTGGGTTCCTTACAAGGAACTCTTTCGGTTGGGTGAAAACGATTTTATTGAAACTTTATAGTTTGACCATTAATAATAATAATAATAATAATAATAATTATTATTATTATTATTATTATTATTATAGGCCCGAATGTCCCTAAGAAAGGCAAAGGAGACCTACAAAGGGATAGCTCTTATTCGCTAATGCAATGAGCTAATTCGCATTATGATTTTATAAGTACTCTTACTCTGTATGCTACGCTGTTACAATTTTGTTCATCAGATTTCACTTGCGTTCAATGGTTTCCATGTATTTTGCTTCTTGCTATTCTGGACCATTGTTGACCTGTCTGTACCACGTGGAAGTCTTCCCATCTACGTCTTGGCCTGCATTTGTGTCGTTTCCCTAAGCACGTATCCTACATGATCGTCTTATACGTTCATCTGACGTCCTGCATTCTCGCTATGTGGCTTCCCCATTTTCATTTCAGTCTGACGGCTGTTTGTGCGATGTCTGTTGTTGATGTAATTTGGGCTAACGTTTTGTTGAAGACATTGTCCCTTATGGTTATTCCTAATATCCTGCGTTCCATTTTCCTTTGGTCTATTTGTAGTGTATACCTGTTTGTAGTCGACAACGTCTGGCACTCTGGATATATGCTTCGAATTTAGGCTTTTTGCTTATTTTCCTGTCGGAGAGTATGAACTGAACGGACCAGAAAGGCTCCCATGCTAAGAATATTCATGTTTATCTCTTTTTCTGTCTTATCCTTGAAGAAAATTTTCTGCCTTGTCCTTGAAGAAAATTAACTGCCTTAAGTATACACATTCCTTTACAAATCGTTATTCAATCTACTGTGACTGGAGTTTTCATTCTATTTGTCATTAACAGTGCTTTTGGCATGTTCATTGGCACGGCTGCCGCTTTCCTTTGTGAGTTGAGTTGTAACGTCGTTTGCAATTCCCTTGGTGTTTTAGTACATAGAATCACATCGTCGGCCAATCTAAGATTACTCAAATGACATTTATGTTTATTCCGTAATGCCTGTTCCTTTGCATTTTCCCGAATATGTCTTCCAAAACACAGATACAAAGTGTCGTCAATTACGGTATCCTAAACATAATATAAATCTTATTTTGGCAATACAATCAATTAACCTGATATATAACGTTGAAAAATAGATAAATAGCTCGGACTGAGTCAGGAACTGATGACGTTTTATGTACCTACTTGTGGTACAGTCAGTTCCGCAGGCGTACTACATTAAAAACAAAAATTAATTCTTTAGAAAAAAAAAAAGTAGTGTGCAAAATATTATCGTTGTTGCTTTTGAACTGAGGAAAGAAGTCTAGGCACCCATCTTGCACTAACCTTATTCGTGTTTAAATGTTCATGAATAATTCGAAGGACTGTTGCTTTAGAAAGGTTAACCTTGCTGCTATTTCTGTAAATTTGAGCCGCCGGTCTTGCATAATTTCTCCTTCCACAAGAGCGTTGTTTTCAGAAGTGAACACCTCGAAGGGCCCTGCACGCTCCTCGTCTTCAATGCTTTCACGACCCATTCGAAAAAGTATGTCCCATTCTTTTACGGTAGAATATGAGCGGGGATGCTTCCCCAATCGCTAATTAATTTCATTTGGTGTAAGCCCTTCTTTTGTGAAGAACTTAATAACAGCTCGATACTCCATTTTGAAGATGTCACAATGTTCATCACATAGTCTTCTTTATGCAACTATATCTGAACAACTGAACACAGCGGAGCGGAAGTCACAGCTGCAATTATTTACTTAACAGATAAGGATTTTGTGAAGGCGGTAAGTACGGAGACTTATGGACCTACACTCGTGTGTAAAGCGTTTATAAAATTCAACATTTGAAGACAGTATATTATATAATTAGGGTGTACTTTTATTTCAACACCTTTAGGTGAAATATTATTTTAAAGCAATTCCAATGGCGTTGTTATCTCTTGTAGGCAAATGTGGAAATAAATATCCCATGGTTTTCGCTGCTCTTTTTGTCGAAAGAGCAGCAAACGTGCAATGACGATCAATAAACTGTAACAGCCGTGCGACAGATACCAGGAGCCGAAGCAAACAAAAATAAAACACCCAACAAATAACATTTCTGAAACATGTCAAGACTTCGACAATTGAGTGACGTGCGAGGAAGAGCATGACATATGAAAAAGGGTGAGGGGATAGTTGTGTGTGTCGAAATAGACTTCCATGTATAGCTATCTCGCGAAACAGCTCGATGGAGAGAAAACCGAAAAAACGATGGCAGAAAAAAGTATAGGATTGAGTGGTGTAAAATACATAGAAAAGAGATGAGCATAACGTAGTTGTTTTAACGTTAAATTATAGATTTGTACATATTCATACTACTGTCTGACACAAAAGTATATACCTACACATGTGACGTATTAACAATATAGTAATATATGTTTTTTTTTACATCACCAAGCAGTGCATTTTAATACATTTTTATGTATTCACTTTATTATAAAGAATGCAAATATTTTTATTTTAATTAAAGCACTACATTACCTTCAACAAATTATGCTGTTTGGTTTTAATTATTTACCAACGTCTATAATTCTCATATGAGCATAACAAAAATGCAGGGCTGTCACTAAACAAACTGAAGACACAGTTAATTCCAAACAGGTCTGAAACCCAATAAAAATAGATGGAACAGTCCTAACATATGTGAGCGAATATACATACCTAGGACAACAGATTTTCTTTCATTATAACATGGAAAATGAAGTACAAAGAAGGATCTCATTAACTTAGAGAGCATTTAAGTTTATATTGTTAGACCGATATGGGTGTCAGACATGATCAATAACAGAAAAACAAAAGAACAAAATTCAAATATGATAAAGAAAAATGCAATGTCCTAGGAATAACTTTGAAGGACAAGATAACTACAGTATTAATAAACCAGTTATCTCAGAAAACAGACATCGCACAAATAGTTACCAGAAGTAAATGGCAATGGGGCGGTCACGTCGCAAGAATGCAGGACAATAGATGGACCTACAAGATCTCCATGTGTGACACCCGGATAGGAAAAAGAACACAAAGTAGATCCAGAAGAAGATGGACAGATCTCTTCAAGGAACATGCAGGTTCAGATTGGTCAAGAGTAGCAAGAGAAGAGAAAAATGGAAATATTTCGAGAAGCAACTAGTGCAGTGAGAAATGGAGAAACCAAAGAGTGTCTTAAACAGCATACGAACAACTAGCGTGGAATAGCTCACCACGTTAGGAAAAAGCGAGCTTTCCCTACTTGTTAGGAGACCTTTGCTATTAAGGGACACAATAGGCTATCTTAATATTTTATAATTACCATTTTTCATTTATCTCTGAAGGATTTAAACATTTGAAAAAGAAATCTGTTTTCATAACAGTATTGCTTCAAAAGCTCATACGAAGTCGAGGAAAATTTAAAATAAAATCTAAATATATAGAAATTTATACACAGTACTTAGCTTGTTTAAAAAATAAATTAGAGAATATTAAATTATCAAACGTATTCGGTACGATGGGTCTAAAAGCTTCAAGTACTAGTAATATGAAAATATTGATGAGTTGTTCGTCCCATTTAACCACTTAAGTACTAGACTGGAAATACGCTGCATATTCCTATCTACTGCCACCGCATATGTACTTTTGTGTTCACATTACAATATACCATTATATGACTTAGATGCCCTGGAGAAATGGTGTTGTTTACTAATGCTGAAAAAGCCTACATGTTCATAGTGTATGGAGAATGCATGCTTTCTTGTATTATGAACTATTCTTTCTCCTAACAATATTTTGTAAAACTTCATTAAGACAGGTCTTCATAAAGAATTAAAATTGTTATTACGGAAAATTATTTTACTTTCACATTCACAATAATATTTTATAATCAGATATTCAGAAAGATACCCAGAATAAATTTCAACATTTGTTGATACGAGGGAAGATCCATAAGTTTCCGGTCTAATCATTTTGTAGGTATGATATAAACAAAAACTATATTTCACTTTCCAATATCGCTACCTTTTATTGTAATACACTTCTCATATCTTTGAATTAACATTTCATCCCCCCCCCCCCAATAGAAGTCTGCCTGAAGTTTCAGCTGAAATTATTTACTTCAAAGATAAAGTTGACACAAGATAAGACTTTTGTGAAGGCGATAATCCAAATCGGCGAGGCCGGAAACTTATGGACCTGCCCTACCACCTTAAGAACTGGAACCTGCTTCTCAGGAAATTTAGCAGTTGTCAGACAATGAAATTGTTTCAAATTGAACTTCAACAATAGGTCGATTTACATTTAAATTATGATACATATTCAATGAAATTTACAACTCCTATATTAACAGTATTAATTCTTCTATTTCCTCATGTTTTTTTTTCTAGTGTATATGGTCGCAACCCACGACGAGCCTGGATATGGGGGAGTAAATTCTAAATTAGTCTTATATTGAAGTCATATTATATAAAGATACAAATTACGAAAGATGGATTTACCAACTAGACGCCGCTGGGATGGTTTCCTCTTTCACTACTCTGGGGCGAATGAAAAGTTTTCGCAGTGTCATAGCCGCGAAACATTTTCAAAGCCCCCTGAAACATGTTGAATACTTGACTAATAATATCCTTGTTCTGTGACCGTTACAAAGATATGTCTTATTATAACTCAATTATTGTCACTGGTGGTGTAGTGGTAACCATACTTGCCTTCTAAACCCAAGATCGCGGGTTCGAACCCGGTCAGGATCGATAGATTTTTCAGGAGTAAAAATCCTAAGTATGGCTTCCTTTGGAAGGGAAGTAAAGCCGTGGGTCCTGTATCGTACATTTACGGCACGAAAAAGAACCTCAAGCCTGAAAGAAGAGGCCTCTGAGCAAAATTTATCGGCCGTTTCACGCGCTGAATAGAATGAAACGCTGATGACCTGAGATGTTAAAGAGCGTCCTTAAATAAACAAATAAAAAAACTCAATTATTACCTCCATTAGTAATTATTGAACCCCACTTAAGTCACAATATGTACAATTTTTTCTAAAACTATTCAATTAATTTGTTATACTTATTTAAAACTTATTACCATAACTTTGTTTACCTTAAGTATACATAATCTGAATAATTTTATATACACTTAAGTTATAAAATCTAGGCTTGAGTAATACAAATTTAAACAATAATTTTATTTGGTGTAAGAATATTAATTTCACAAGTATTTACGATTCATTAACTAATGGGTTAAATAAGTAATCTCAAAATATGGTCAATTAGTTGGTTAGTTTTTTTCTTTGCTTTTCTTTTCTTTCTTTCTTTCTTTTTCTTTTTTTTCTTTCTTTCTTTTTTTTTTAGATTGATTTATTTACGGACGCTCTTTAACATCTGAGATCATCAGCGTCCCATTCAATTCAGGGCGTGAAACGGCCGGCAAATTTTGCTCAGAGGTCTCTTCTTTCAGACTTGAAGTTCTTTTTCGTGCCGCAAATGTAAGACACGGGACCCACGGCTTCACTTCCCTTCCGAAGGAAGTTGGTTATAATTAATATAAAATACATGATAAATATAGCATCATAGTTTAAATACTTGTCTTACATTATTCATTAGGATTAGTTGGGTGGAAGAAAAGCCCTTATCACCTTCATTTTGTCAGTGAAAAAAAAAAACATTTTATTCTATACTCTCACCTGGTTAAAACGTGCCTGGGTCTCTGAAGGGATTGTTTTGATCTATGTAATACCGAAATTAAGTCACTATTTGTGAAGTTAATGAAGTGATTCTGATACATTCGCCCTCAAAGATATATGCGAAAGTTCTTTATAACCAAGTCACTGTACTTTGATGGAACTGCCCCCGCCCCTTGTTCATTTTACAGGACAGATTCTGCACCTAAGGATTCCCAACTCCTCCGGCCTCTAAAATACGAAATCCGCAGAAGGTGAGTTAACGATGACAGCGTTGCTGTGCAAAGCAATACCGTGACGTCATAGAGACATGACATCTAGGTGACAGAGCCACGCTGTATAGCTAAAAACTTGAAAAGCATTAATGTGTATTTAAAATTGAAATAAAATCAATTCTGAAAAAGAAAACCAAGGTTGCCTTACTTACAGAACGCCCCTCGAGGACATCGTTAGGTAAAATATAGTCTATGTGATGAACTATTTATTACTGTAGAAAACAAAGAAATGAATTACTAGGAATAAATGAATGAGTGTAGTTCATCATACAACATTACAATTAAATTTTCGGAGACAAACAAAATAACTAGAATTTATTAGTATCAAAAGTAAAGTTTTCACATACCTTACTCACAATGTGCATGGTAAAGAACCGCTAAATAAATTACCATTTTCACAACTGCGTATGTCCTCAAGGTTCTATCTGATACTTCTCCTGCACTTAACCCCTAATTTTGCTAAGAATTCCCCAATCTTATTTATTTTCTATGTCCTCATATCTGACAACATTTTAATTGTTATAACTATATCTTGTTGTAGTTTGTCCTATTTTTCATCCCAGATACTATCCCTCCAGCTGTTTACCTTTACTTTCCCACAAACAATACATCCTTCCTTAAAATTTATTCCTAATCCTTTTAGAAATGATACCCTTGTATATAATATATATATATATATATATATATATACATGTAATATAAAATAAAAATAAAAATAAACTAACATTATTAACAATGTAATAAATTAACAGTAATTATAAAGGCAGAAAAGGATAAAACACCAAGAAAAAGTCACACTTGTAATCGTTATATTTCGAACTACTTGAGTTCTATGGCAAGAAAACAAGTGAAGGCGATAAAAGTAAATATTGAGTATCGAAGGTAACGTTATGCATGGAAACAGATGAAACTAGAAATGAGAGTGGGCTTTTTTTTTTTTTTTTTTTTTTTTTTTTGTCCCCCACACACTCTTGTAGCGTGCTTCATCTGTTTCCATGCATAACGTTACCTTCGATACTTAATATTTACTTTTATCACCTTTACTTGTCTTCTTGCCATAAAAGAACTCTAGTAGTTCGAAATATATCGATTACAAGTGTGACTTTCTCTTGGAGTTTTATCCTTTTCTGCTTTTATAATTACTGAATAATATATATTTCTCTCGCCCCCAATTTTTTTATTCTCTAAGCTAGCCCAAATGTCTTGCTTCTCTATATCTTGTACTCTCTGTCTCACATCTTTCCAAATTCCACTGATATTACTTTCACACAGTCGCCACACATCCCAATTACACTTTCTTCAAATAGTTTCCCCACCTCCCCGAACAACCGCCACGGGTGGCCGAGGTCGTTAAGTCTCGGACTCGTGAGCGGGAGGTCTGGGTTCGAATACCGCCAGGACCGTCCTTCCTGACTGAGGTTTTTTCCAGGTTTTCCTCAGTCCTCATAAAATGGCAAATGCCGGGGAGGTACCCTAAACTTAGGCCTGGAACGATTCCTTCCATAAAATCCTTTCCCAATATATCATTTCATTTCATTTCATTTCATTCATTCATCACCAGTGTCCACCGCCTGTGGTACCTCTGTAGTAAAAACGGGCGTTAAACACCACTCATTCATACCTCCCCGAACAAACTCTCACTTCCAGTATATCTCTTCGGTTTATAAGACATTCTTTTAGCATATTATTATTATTATTATTATTATTATTATTAATCTAATTTTAAACATCGGTGTCAATATTTCAAGATTCTATTATAACTTTCCTCCCTACTCTTCTTAGTTCTTCCAAACTTACCCCCATCGGTGAACATTTTGGTAACCCCAGAACTTCTACAAAACATAATTGTACCAAATCAACTTTTGCCCACCCCTTTGGCACTCCTCAAATTTCTACTGCATGCTTGATCTTCAACTCAACCATGGCCTCATATAGTCTTTCTAACCGTTTCATTGGCAAGGTGAGAAATTTATACAAATTTATTTTGACACCTTTCATAGCTGGTTTATCTGTAACTTGTGCACATTTATACTGAATCTCCTACCTTTGGTTACTCGTATATCTTATCCCTAAATAATTAAATTCTACCACTACCTGTATTTATAAACCATCTCTCACATTACCGCTATGGGTGGTCGAGGTCGTTAAGCCGCGGGCTCGTGAGCGGGAGGTATGGGTTCGAATCCCGCCAGCACCGTCTTCCCCGACTGAGGTATTTTTTTCAGGTTTTCCTCAGTCCTCATAAATGACAAATGCCGGGGATGTACCCAAAACTTAGGCCTGGGGAGTTTCCTTCCTTAAAAATAAATGCCATCGCCTGCGGTGTCTCTGTAGGAAAAAAGGGCGCTAAACACCATTCATTCATCTTTCACCTTTTCTTAATTTTTTCCCTTTTTTTAAAGAATATTATCATTAATTTTATACTATTTATCTTTAGATCCCATTCTGCACAACATTTAATAATTTCATCAATGGTATGTTGAAATCTTATGCTCTTGTTATGAGATTATCAATCGGTCCTGGTGGTGTAGTGGTAACCATACTTGCCTCATAAACCCAAGATAACGAGGTCAATTCGAACAGGATCAATGGATTTTTTCCGCTGTAAAACTCATTCGGAAGGGAAATAAAGCCGTGGGTCCCGAGCTGTACATTTACCTCAAGCCTGAAAGAAGAGACATCTGAGCAGAATTCATCGGCCGTTTCACGCCCTGAATCGAATGGGACGCTGCGGTAACTCACTTCTTTCCAATAATTGCACAGTGACTATTGTTTATCATGATCCTCTCTAAAATTTAACCATAAACAAATTAAATAATATCGGGCTCAATTTACATCCCTGTCTCAAACATAAATTTTGAATCACATAATCTGCTGTTCATATAACTAGTAAACAGTAACTGAAGGATTCTTTATACCGTACCAAGTTACTTTGTTTACAAAAACTGTACCTTATATAGAAACAAGTCCGTCCTGGTGGTGTAGGGGTTACCATACTTGCCTCCTAAACCCAAAACGCGGGTTCGAACCCTGCCAGGACCGATGGATTTTTTCGGGGCGTAAAAATCCTAAGTATGGCTTCCTTCGGAAGGGAAGTAAAGCCGTGGGTTCCATGTCATACATTTGCGGCACGAAAAAGAACCTCAAGCCTGAAAGAGAGGCCTCTGAGCAAAATTTGTCGGCCGTTTCACGCCCCGAGTTGAATGGGACGCTGATGACCTGAGCTGTTAAAGAGCGTCCATAAATAAATCAATTAAAAAAAACAACAATTCATTCGCTCTAGAACGCTTCCACAGTAAGCGATAGGCTCCACGACAGACCCTGTTACCTGCGGAACATGTCTGAACTTTCGCTAAAGCTGCAGTCAAATGCAAATGCAGCAAAGCGGATTATTGCGACACAGAGAACTGGAGTGAACGAAAGGCATCATCATAGATCAAAGTCATTCCATCTCTTTCGCTACGGTGTGAGGGCATTATTAATTGCTATAATGAAAACGGCACCATAGGGTACAGATTGCCCTAATACTCTCTACCATAACAGATATCCTTCTCACTGATCTGATCCCGTCAAACGTGGCAAATTCATGAGGTTATCGTCAATGTAGACAACATTTAAAACGCGTTTTGCAAAACAACGGCTGTCCGTTATGGAGAAAGCACGTCGTTTAATGCAGAAAGACAAAGGCAGCCGAAACGAACCCCCGAAAGGCTATAATTGATCGGTTATAAAATAAACATCATACATAGAGATGGTCATGCCACCATCGCATATTTCAAAGTCATTTGTAACAGAGCTAAATTTCCCTCCATATCTCGCACTTGTATGTAGTTCACGCGCATTTAACCAACCACAGACTGACATCAGATGATAGATTTGTGTCATTCATGTGAAGTTTCTCAATTGTTTGAAGAAAGGATATGCAGGTGTAATACTGCTGCTCGAGGAGTACAATATGTCCTTTGATGAAATATTATTTGAAGTAACCAATTTTTATAAATATAAAAACAATGAAAAAACTTTATCGGATTTAGAAATGTTCAACAATTCCACACCCGGCTAAGTATAGTATTTTAATGTTTGATTTTTGCGGCATCCGTGTTTTTATTTCGCTCATAAACGATATGTGTCAAAAAAGTTAATTTGGTTTCTAGGTTGCTCATAAGATACAAATTTTGCTGCGTCTATTAATTATGTACTAAATTGTCGGATTGTTAGGCAAATATTAATAAAATGTATAGAAAAATTATATAAGAAAGAAAAAAGGATAAAATGGTCAAATGATCCCTCGTTTATTGTTGTTGTTTAATAGTTTGATAGTTGAAATAAAACTTTATTGAAAATACCGAGGGTGCCAAAAATGTATACAAACTTTCACATTAGATATCTAATTATTATATTTCAAAGCTGGACAGAAACACAACAGCAATATGTAGCATGATGCTCTGTAAACAGATGACTCACATTACGTTATACTAGCGTTGCTACAACAAAATTGAGCCAAGATTATCGTTTAAACAGCGTAAAGCAATTTTGAAGTGGTAATGGAAAACCGAGAATGTTGTTGAAGTTCAAAGGCAATGGAGACGTGTGTACAGAACAGAACCGCCGTTGAACTTCTACATATGGGGAACTCTTAAGGATGTTGTACACCGTAGAAAACCAGCTACACTGACAGCACTTCGGGAAGAAATTGAAACGGCATGTGCTGCAATCGCTGAGGACACTTTCGCAAACGTTGCTCAATCAGCAGTTCAACGTACTCAGAAGTGTATCGACGCCGATGGTGGGCATTTTGAGTAACTGTTGTAACTGTAAAAGTCTAAGATGATTAGTGCTCATCATTTTCTGTTTATGTGATTTCAGTTTTGTTATGTTAACACAGTTTTTTCTTTGCTTGAAGTGTATATAAATTTTTGGCACCCTCTGTGTATATCAACAGACTACATAATATACTACATTCAAATATACATTCTTCATAAATCCATTACAAAATAAGACGTAAAAATAAAATAACACTAATCTTAATTATTTTCTTCAGATATTTACTTTCCAGATTTGCTTGATTATATTCTGTTCCCAAAACATACAATTCCAGATTATTAGTGTATTGATGTGTATTGATGACCATCATATTTATTACTGTATTATCCTGTACTTGCTACGCACTAATATGAGCTATTATACACTTCTAATGTTACGTTTCTATCTTCCTCTTAATCATTCTTATCCATTTCTATCTAACTTTGCACAAATAATTCCCTATACTTTTATATTCTTCTCTACTTTACAGTTAAGGTCTTTCTAAATAATATTTCATTGAAATTCTTCCATATTTGTTGCAGGGTCTGTTCTCTCCATAACTTTGTTTGCAGTATTATAAAAAATGAAAAACTGTATCGGTTCCTCTACAAGTTGGACATTTACCTTATCTTAACCCTTTCATATTTATCTCTAGTTCAAGTATATGAAAACCCTTCCAGACCTGCTTTATCACATTGTTCTATAAATTATTTCCTATCCCATACTATTTTTATTTCCCTATAAAGTCTCAATGAATTCTTTTCTCTCATAATATCATTTTTTTGTCTTTCAATGTCTTCCGATCTTAGGTTTATTTCTTCCCAGAATCCTATGTTTTAATATTCCCTATTTATCCGTAAGTTTCCCATACCTATTTGTTGCATAATTTCTTGGACTGACAGATACCAATTTTAACTTAAATTTTTCTTGGATACTGAAACATTCTTTAAAAACACCATTCTCTTCCAATGTGGCAATTTGATAGTTAATGTGACACGTTAAACCAATTTCAACAATTGTGCATTAATATTATTAGTATGTGCCACAGATTACCAAAAGTGTGACGAATGTAATAGGAACACAGGAATCATAGAAAAAAAGTCCTATTATTCTAGAAATAGCTGTTTCCTACAGTGCATAAATCGTAAATAAATGTTATGTATTTCAAAAAAAAAAAATGGAGCCTCTAAAATTGTTTTATTTCCCTCCTATTGTGTATGCACATAAGGTATAAGAAAATATTAGACTACGACAACTGCGGAGCGTATTCTGTGAATATGTGGAATGGACGTTCACCAGCGTACTCTCGGTAATCAAAGAAGAGGCCTTTTGAGAACACGTTACGTGCACGACGATCAATAACTCTGGAGCATAGCTTTTGTTGCATTCCATTAAAAAACCCCTTCTTGTTAGGCAATTTCTACGGCAGATGTGTACCGTAGAATGGTATTCAAATGCTATTCAAGGCGCTCGCACTGAATTGAATTATCCGGTCTCTTGGTGACAGCAATGCAAGAGTGGCTACGAAGATTCTAATATATCTATGAATAGCTGCAAAGCAAGTAAAAGCTATAGAAGATAATATCCTATCACGGGGATAATTGCAGATAAGTGCTGAATTTATACTGTGTCGGATAATTAATTACCACGTTTGAACATTCAAAAAAAAAAAAAAAAAAAAAAAAAAAATCTACCTTAACAACACAAACGTAAAACGTTTAAAAAATAATATCCAACTAAAACTTAGACCTAAATGTATGAGATAAATTAAATTAAATTACAAAGAGAAACAACGGTCTTTTATTGCTTAACTTTTATCTACGGATGAACTATAAATGAGTACACAGTCACATTAAAAGGTTATATATAGTTCAAAAATGTATACACACTTTCACAGTAGATATCTATTTAATATATTTCAAAGTTGGAACAAAAAACAACAGTAATGTGTAGTATGATGTTCTGTAAATATATGTGACATACATACAATATGCTAGCGTTGCTACGTGACAGTTAAATCAACAATGAACAAATGAAGCCAACATTATCGTATGATGTTCTGTAAAAAGATATGACTTATATTAAGATATGCTAGCGTTGCTACAGCAAATGGAGCCAAGATTATCGTTTGAACGGCGGAAAGCAATTTTGAAGTGCTTTTGGAAAACAGAGAATATTGAAGTTCAAAGGCAATGGAGACGTGTGTACAGAACAGAACCACCAATGCGAGTAACAATTGCACGCATTCCAGACAAATTTGAGACTCATGGTAGCGTATGCGATGTTCACAAGGGCAAATCTGGGAGACCACGCACAGCAACAAGCCCCGCGTCCTCGGCTATGGTTTTGGAACCTTTTGAACACTAACCGCAGAAATCTACAAAGCAATGTGCATTATTAAAACAGCAAAGTTTTAAGTTTTCATTCCAAATCTTTTGCATGCATTAAATGAAGTTACCCTGAAACGGCATGTGCTGCATTCGCTGAGGACATTTTCGCAAACGTTGCTCAATCAGTAGTTCAACGTACTCCGAAGTTTATTGACGCCGATGGTGGATATTTTGAACAACTGTTGTAACTGTAAAAGTCTATGATTAGTGCTCATCATTTTTTGTTTGTTTGAATTCAGTTTTGCTATGTTAACACAGTTTTTTCTTTGCTTGAAATCATTTTTGGCACCCTCTGTATATATATATATATATATATAAATGAATTGTTTTGCTGCTTAGATATGAGATATCAGTCACTGCAGGGTGAGGAAAATATTGGGGGGGGGCGGATTACTGAGAATCAAACCGTATCCATAATGTAACAAACAAATATTTTATCAGAAAAGATTAATTTTAGCCTATACTTCATTTACGTTATTGTTATCAGCTTTTGCAGAGCATAGATTGTATCAAAAGTTAAAATTTACTTTTCCAATAGAACTGATGGTTAATTATACTTATGAAGTCATTTACTTTACTAGTTGCCCTACGATGACAAATCATTAGAGTTAATCTACAGATTTCAAACTGTACCACATCCCACATAACAAAAATGAGAAAGGTGAAAGCATACATAATAAATATAACCCAATCCAGTCATATATTTATATCTTTTGAATAAAAACTACTGTGGGAATAGCAAACACAGCAACATACCTTATCCACAGACTGTTGATGAGTTTGACATATAGGTTCTGCCTTACCTGTAAACAGACACAAGGGAAAGAAAATTAGAAATAAGCCATTAATATTACTTAAATGGTTAAATATTTTTTAAAAAGTGTTATTGTGTTTTAACCAATAAATAGAGGATAAATCGAATTCAGAATCAATAAACAGTCAATCAGAAATCAAGTAATCATTTATTTCTTAAGAACCTGTATTCTCCTCACGCACTATAAGTACATCTATTAAAATATAATGCCAAGGTTTGCTCAGCCTGTTGTCGCTAAAGATGGTTCACGTGGTCAGTGAAACGGTACCTCAATCTTAACCTCGGCTTTCCAAGTCGGATTCGCTAGGTCTCGGATCAAGCAGTTCCCTCATTTTCTTCATTAGATCCATTTAATGAATTTTTAATCAGTTTTTTAATTATTAATGTTCCAGTGAAATTCAGTCTTTAATCTAATAAGAACAACCCTCCATTTTTGACTACCATTTCTGCGGAAATTACAGCCTTACCTTGAGTTTGTAATCCTTGGAGGAAAAACCTAACAAGTCTTTGACAATTTTGTCATTTATATATACAAATACATCGTGCAAAAATGTTCTTAGCTATATAAATCAGTCCTTTAGAGGGTAGGTCCATAAGTATCCGGCCTCGCCGATAAGGATTATCGCCTTCACAAAAGCCTTATCTGGTATCATACCTTATCTGTTAAGTAAATAATTGCAGCTGTAACTTCCACTCCGTTGTGTTCATTTGTTCAGATATAGTTGCATAAAGAAGGCTATGTGTAGAAGATAGTGACATGTTCAAATCTGAGTATCGAGCTGTGACAAATTCTTCACAAAAGAAGGACTTTACTCCAAATGAAATTAAACAGCGATTGGACGGTATATATGGGGAAGCGTCCCCCTCATATTCTACCGTAAAAGAATGGGCCAAACGTTTTCGAATGGGTCCAGAAAGCTTTGAAGATGAAGAGTGTGCAGGTCGACACTTGGAGTTGCTCACTCCTGAAAATTTCTTTTGTGGAAGGAGAAATTGTGGTATATCGGCGGCTCATGTTACAGAAATAGCCGCAAGGTTAGGCCTTTCTAAAACAACGGGCCTTCGAATTATTCATGAACATTTAAACATGAATGAGGTTAGTGCAAGATGGGTGTTCAGACTTCTTTCTTCAGGCCAAAAGCAGCAGCGAGTCATCTGTTGTCAGGCATTTTTGGAGCTCTGCCGTGGCAACGAGAGAGAAGTTCTGCAAACCATTGTTACAGGAGATGAAACTATGGCCATTTACTATGATCCCTTGTCCAAAAGAGAATCAATGGAGTAGCAGGCGTAAACCTGGCGAAGCACCGCCTCTAAAGGCAAGATCACCCTGTCAACCAACAAGATCATGGCCACAATCTTTTGTCACTGTAAAGGAATACTCTTCTTTGACTTCAAGGAGAGAAACACCACAGTAAATGGGGATTATTATGCTGGTCTACTGCACAGACTACGTGCTTCCAACACAGAGAAAAGACGAGGAAAGCTGAGTGGTGGTGTGCGGCTTCTTCACGACAACGCGATTGTACACGCAGCTCTTGTTACAAAGGAAGCTTTGAAGAAATGTGTCTTCAAAGAGATCGACCATCCACCATATAGCACAGATCTACCTCCCAGTGACTATTGCTTTCCTATTCTCGAATCAAGGAGCACCTTCGAGGAAGGAAATTTAAGTGTGACGAAGAAGTGATGGATGCTGTTTATGTCCATTTTGCAGACAAGACTTCTGACTATTTTTTGGAGAGGGATTGAAATGTTAATCCAAAGATATGAGAAATGTATTGCAATAAAGGGTAACTATATAGAAGAGTGAAATATAATTTTGGTTTTAATAATATCTAGAAAATAGTTAGGCCGGAAACTTATGGGCCTACCCTCGTACATTCATTTTTTCACTTATTATGTCTCGCATTTCGTTTCCAACCATGCAGTAAAAATGTCCATTCCATCATGAACTGAGATATGAACAGTTTGTGAAACGATAAACATTTATCAGGTCTACGAAACAAGTAATTTCAAAAGCACAACCTCAACGCACACAATAATGGCAATAGTTCTAGTACAATAATATGCACTGCTAACGGATCAAATGAAAGATCAGCAAGTAATGGGATATTAGTGCTGAGTATTTTTCAGGCTAATTCTACATTTTTACAAAACCTCGGGCAATAATGGTTTACTATATCTTGATCTGATTCTTATTGCCTTGTGGGTACCTTCTCTACTTGTTCAAAAGCCATTAAAATCGTAGTTGTGCCTTGGCTTGATTAAATTTGGTCTTACGGATATCCTGGTGATAGGCCCTTAATATTTTTTCACATCTCATTGTGTAGTGCAAGAAATTAGGTTAGGAATGAATGAATGAATAGTGTTTAACGCCCGTTATTGCTACAGAGGCACCACAGGCGATGGACACTGATGTTACATGAAACGAAATGATATATTGGGAAAGGATTTATTTTTTTATGGAAGGAATCGTTCCAGGCCCAAATTTTGGGTACCTCCCCGGCATTTGCCATTTATGAAGACTGAGGAAAACCTGGAAAAAACCTCAGTCAGGAAGGACGGTCCTGGCGGTATTCGAACCCAGACCTCCCGCTCACGAGTCCGAGACTTAACGACCTCGGCCACCCGTGGCGGTAATTAGATCAGGATAAAGTTGCTAAAAGCTTCCCTTGCATAACGATATTAGATTCAGCATATCCCTGCTTGGTGTTTTAGGTGTACTCATAACATCAAGGCCATCTTTTAACCTATACGTGTTAGATAGTCACAGGGATAGGAAAGTTTTCCCTCTAACCAGTTTTTATATGTAATTCCCATTTATGCTTCCGAATTGCACGGTTTAAACAAAACAAAAACCTTGCAATGATACGACCTAATGATGCCTAGTATCACAATAGCTTGCATACTGCTCCCGACGTCCTATTCTGCCGGTTTAATTATCTGTGAAGTTTGCCACCATGAACTACCTCCCTCCCTCTCCTTCACCCAAACAACAGAGGAGCTATAACACTTTACAGCATAACAACCCGTTCGATTTTCATCGCCAAGGACAATAAATTTACCGGCCACTAATGACAATTCCGATATCAAAACTGTTTCCGGAAAATTAATTTTCCATTTGTGCATGTTCTAGTAGTTGCAGTGACCGCTTGGGTTCCCCATGTTCGGCTTAATGCACCGTGAAAAACCCACCCCCCCCTCCGCCATACTCCAAATTACAACGAAAACGATTGGTTAGGGAATATACCAATAGAACCATGAAAACACGACCGCTCGAGGGTAGTTTCAAATGTCGAAAGCCAAAATACCTCTCTTCGCTGAGCGAAGTACAAAACACGCGGTTTTTTGAGCTTGATACCAGAAAATACACAAAAAATACAGCTAGTTCAATAGCCCTGCTGTTAGCGAGAGCGTATACACAATGGCTGCAATAAAGTTTGAATCAGGCGCGGTCGAAACCGGTGAAAGTTGCATTGTTACCTTACAACACAACAAACTAGCAGTCTCGATTACAATTGAGGCATCCTGTGTAATACGAACATGAATCTCAGATAAACTGAGTTTTCAAAGCGGTTCGTTTCATTCGTTCTTTTGTACCGTGACGTTATTTGAATTACGGACCGGCAGAGCGCGGCGGCATACTGAGAGTAGCCAATCGTCAGAGGCATATAACGCATGAGCATGTAGCAGCTTGTAGTTAGTGAGGCTTTATCAGTGAGTGGACATGAGTTCTTCTGTTGGTTGATACTTTCATTCTGTGTAAAATGTGTACTAAGACATAAGTGACAAAAGACTCTTGCAGAGAAATGGTAATTCGATTCGCAAGAAAATGTCTTATATCGTGCTCAAGATAGACAACCTGTTTGACAATTTGTTAAAAAGTTACAAGAGATAGGATCCTTCAATGAAATGGCTTTCGAACTGTCGTGTGTTCTAACGGAATAAAGTTAAATGAAATACAGGAATTCCATACGCAGATGCCGGCAATGTATTGCCGCCGTGGGGCAACACTTTCAACATCCCTTATAACACAGGTTATTTGTTTTAAATATGGTATCTTATATGTTTTCAATAAAAATAAAATACTTTAATCCCTTTATCCGGTAGGGGCAGCTGCAGTAAGCAAAAAACATATCTCCTTAATGAACTTATAGAAAATAAAACTTATGCGAGAATTTTACATGCAACAAATTAAATACATAGCTACTTAAATTTTATTATCACAATAAAAGTTATTTTTTATATACTAGACTGACTCAAAACCTAAATTTCCACTTCCCAAAATATCACTTAATAATTTTCTCACCTGACAACCACTATGGAGGTTAACATAGATTTAAGAATATATATAAAACCTTTACTCCTCGAACTATGTACTAACAACTCTTGAACATTGTGATAAGAGCTCAGAACATGCCAAATCCAAAACAAAGCTGGAGTAATTATCTCACACTAAACCATGTTGAATTGGTAGAGACAAAGCCTGGCTCAAGGCTGGCCATTTGTGTCTACGCCCCCAACGAGAATTTGCGGGAAGAAAGGGTGAGATGATGAAGGCACGAACATAGAGCGGGTCCCTAGAAGCTATGCATCCAAACAGAACACCATGAGGCCTACCTAGGCCACCCAAGTCATGCAGCTTCCATATCAGATATATCTTTCCAGAAGGTACGGACAGTTTGACACCTAGCTTCAAGCCGAGAAGGTAGCACACAAACAATCTTGGTTCTTACGTGTACGTTGGCGATTGTTTCTGCTCTCTCAGCTGAATAGTCTCTTCCTTGCATTACTAAGAAGTAAAAGAGATTTCAGTGACTTTTTAGCAGCGAGCATGAGTTTATTTCACTACACAGTTCAGCTATAAAACAGGTCAAATTACAAGAATCCTATTTCTGGGAGTATTCAAATAAACAGCGGAACAACAGTGCCCTTTTACATCTCCGCGGGACTTTCTAGAAAAAAATAGTTCTCTAAGATCCGTTATCGTAACATTCAATTTCCTTTTTATTTGACCACAATACACACGCTGTCCCTAAAGTCTGGTAACACATTACCTAATTTGTTACACAAAAACTACAAACGATACAGCTATCGTACGTATGTCATATTAATGAAGAACTCAAATGGTTTTATTTGGATTTTACCGGCAATTCTCATAGATCCCGCATCGGCCGAAGTCGGCGCTTTGTAAAGATGGCGACTTCTGGCAAAGATCGTGCTTTCTGCGTGCTACAGATGTGCAACGAAAGTTCGGGACTAAATACGGCAAAGAAACACCAAACAGAAAGTTTATTTACTCCTGGCACGACACGTTTGTCAGTACTGATTGCTTGTGTTCCAAGATAAGAAGTGGCTGTCGGACAGTGGGTGAAGAGATCGTTAACCTGTGAGAGAGGCATTTATAAAAAAGTCAGGAAAATTTGTTCGTAGAGCATTCCGCGAGCGGCAAGTACGATGTACGACAGTTTGGAAGACACAACATAATAGAATGTATATGGATTGCTGTTCTTGAAACTGTTCCACTGTTCCTCAAACAGTGGAAACGAAATAATCAACGGTGTTATGAGTTTTGTATCCGAGTGAAACACTGGATAGAAGAAGATGAACTTCGTGAATCGCATAATATTTAGCGACCTTCCATACAAATGGTAAAGTCAACAGACTAACTGTCTAGTGTGGGGTACCCAGAATCATGATTAATTTGTAGAATGTGAGCGTGATTCACTTAAAGTGAATGATTTCTGCGCAATGTCATCGCCGAAACTTTACGGACCATTCTTCTTCACAGAAAACATTATAACTGGATATACGTACCTGAATATGATACAATAATGATTGCTCCCATAAATGCAAGAAGATTCCGACAATTCCTGTACCAGCAGGACGGGGCCCCAGTCCATAAAATAACGACTTTCGTGATTTTCTGAACAAGAAGCTACCTGTGAGCAAGGGATAGTGATAATTGTTTCGAAAACTTGCCTGCCAGGTCCCCGGATCTAACTCCCTGCGAATTCTTCCTATGAGAATGCATCAAGCAGCCTGTATATGTGCCTTCTTTACTACAAAATCTAGAAGAACTCAACCGTAGGATTGAAAAAGTTGCCATCACTGTCTCTGAGGATATGCGCTAAAGAGTATGGCAAGTTTTTGATTACCGTGTAGACATATGCCGAGTTACATGTGATTCCCATATTCCCATAAGTGAAATCAAACACTGAAAACAAAACCATTTGAGTTCCTCTTTAATGTGACATATACACAAAAGTTGTATCATTTGTCATTTTTATAACAGCGGTTAGAACTGTTGCCTTCCTTTGTCATTAAATACTGAGGCGGTTGCCATTTTCATTTCTAATGGGATTGTGGTCATAATGCCATGGTTTCTACGATAGTTGCTATTCCTTTTTTTTTTTTATTGATTGATTTATGGACGCTCTTTAACATCTCAGGTCATCAGCGTCCCATTCAACTCAGGGCGTGAAACGGCCGACAAATTTTGCCAAGAGGCCTCTCTTTCAGGCTTGAGGTTATTTTTCGTGCCGCAAATGTACGACACGGGACCCACGGCTTTACTTCCCTTCCGAAGGAAGCCATACTTAGGATTTATACGCCCGAAAAAATCCATCGGTCCTGGGCGGGTTCGAACCCGCGTTTTGGGTTTAGGAGGCAAGATGGTAACCACTACACCACCAGGACTGACGGTTGCTATTCAATGGACTATAGTGAGTAGAAGGCCATAACTCACTAACTCTGCTTGTTTCTTTTTCAAGTAGTCATGATGAAATAATCCACAATGCAGGTCTTTCAAACCCATACGGAATGAGTTTTTCCACCGCAAGTGTACACGAATCAAGCTGAAAGGAATGACTGGGAGCATTCACCAAGCGTTCAAGTGGCCAGTCAGAAGTCAACGTGTATGGTGTCATTTGATTTTATACATTCAGCTCTCTAACCCTCTCTTCCCACCAGGTCAGCGGACCTTAATCCGTTGTCAAAGAGCATACAACATCAGTCCCATCTCCCCCTGACACTTTCAGCTCAACAGAATGAAATGATTTGAAATAGGAGAGTGGAAAATTCGTGTAAAGGAAATATTCATCCCAAGCGGCCAGGGAAACTTAAGAAACAATTTAAGGTAGGGATGACAGGCACCAAGGGAATTGAGCCCAGGACATCCTGAACGCGAGTCCTAAGAATTGCTGCCTGTCACCTGGATCTATACTAACACACCTTACCTATAGTTTATTCTGTCTTCTCTCATGAACTTCATGCGATTAAAAGACAACTTGAAAAATAATGTAATATGTGCAACATCTCTACAAACTCCACCATCACGGGTGGCGAGGTCGTTAAGGCGCGGACTTGTGAGCGGGAGGTCTGGTGTTCGTATCTTACCAAGACCGTCCTCCCTGACTGGGTTTTTTTTCAGGTTTTCCTCAGTCCTCATGACTGCCAATGCCGGGTAGGTACCCTAAACTTAAATCTGAAACGTTTCTTTCCTTAAAAAAATATCCTTTCCCAATTTATCATTTCATCTCATGCATCATCAGTATCCACCGCCTGTGGTGCTTCAGGGGTGTAAGCGGGCATTAAAAATTACTCAAAAAAAATACAAACTCTAAAACCCAAAAAGTCGATATTCCATGAAATCCTGATTTACTGCACTCAATTTACAAACAGAAAAGGTACAGCAATAAATGGCTGGCATTCCAATGTAATCACATATACAAGAAAACTATACATAAACTGATTTGGAACATCCGCCTGCAAAATTCAAACAAATTAGAGCTCTCAAAAATTGGATAAACAAAATTCTCCTTGACTAGAATGTGCGGGTTCTATCTGCAACACTTGCGACATGGCTCTGTGAACAAGACTGCAGTGATTACCAAGCGACCATTTCCCGTGAAATTACAACAGCTTTTTCAGATCCCTTCTAGTGTTTCAACAAAATAAAGCTTTGAAACAAGTAGTGTAGGTTAATAAATCTCTCAGTTAGCAATGCTTAATATAACACTTATTAATTATTGATGTATCTATACGAATATGCATGATAAAGCCTCAATGACTATATTAAAATATTATATAATTTATGCTTATTTAATATTTTATTTTAATTGTTATATCAAATTAAAACCCAAGACCTATAATAAATACGTTAAACATTTGTATTTAAAAAAAAAAATAAGAATTTATGAAACCTGGAGTATAAAAGTAAACAAAAAAAAAACAGATTACAAATTAAATTCTCCATTTAAATGTCCTCAAAAATAAATACTTTGGGTAGATTTTAGTAGTGTACTGCAATTTTTTTTAATAGAAGATGCACTGCCATTCACTGAAAAATAAAATAAATCAAGTCTTGCTTTCCTCTAATTTCATCGCATCGCTGCATGTTCTTATCATGAACTCAACTGCATTGTTTTCTTTGTATGGCACAAAGAAAAGCATTTTGAACAATGTCTACCGAAGGTGCCAAAAATGTATACACCCTTTCACAGTAGATATCTATTTAACATATTTCAAAATTGAACCGAAAAACAACAGTAATGTGTAGTATGATGTTCTGTAAACAGATGTGACTCACATAGCGTTGCTACGTGACAGGTAAATCAACAATGAACAAATAAAGCCAAGATTATCGACGGACGCGGTGTTCATGAACATAATGCGCACATCCCTCTTACCCGCCATTCACACACTCTTTGGAAATGAGGAGTTTTACTTCCAACAGGTTTGTGCACCACAGCAATACTTCCGAGATGTACGTGCGTACCTTGATGACAATCTTCCAAGGCAGTGGATAGGACGAAGAGATCCAATTGAGTTTCCACCGCATTCTTCGGATCTAACTCCGTTGGACTTCTACCTATGGGGAACTCTTAAGAATGTTGTATACCGTAGAAAACCAGCTACACTGACAGCACTTTGGGAAGAAATTGAAACGGCATGTGCTGCAATCGCTGAGGACACTTTCGCAAACGTTGCTCGATCAGTAGTTCAACGTACTCGGAAGTGTATCGACGGCGATGATGGGCATTTTGAGCAACTGTTGTAACTGTAAAAGTCTAAGATGAATAGGGCTCATCGTTTTCTCTTTGTGTGAATTCAGTTATGTTATGTTAACACAGTTTTTTCTCTGCTTGAAGTGTGTATACACCAATTTGAATAGTCTAACCATAGAAACAGCTAACAAAAGATATATTATTATGAACCTTAATACCATATCTGAAATGTTGATCTGAATTATTGTATTTAAAAGTAGAATGTTCTATAAATATCATAGTTGTATTTTTATTACACTTTATAATAAGTTAACCGCCTTCTTGGTACAATGATTACCGAAGCTGAATGCTATCCCTGAGAACCCAGGTTCGATTCCCGTACATGCTTAGGATCTTTTTAGGGATATCTGGAATGGGCTCGACCCAGCATCGTGAGGATAATAAGGAACTGCCTGAAAAAGTGCTGTCCTTGGATCTAATCACATGTCTCCTTGCAAAACTGCCTTTATCAATGAAGTCGTAAGACGGAGATAGAGGAAGCAGAGGTCGCTGCGGCAGGCCATGACTCGATCTATTACAGCGCCATAGAATATGAAGTAGTACATAAATTGATATGATTGACGCTCGCAAACATATTTATGTGCAATTAACGTAGCTCTTCTTTTGTGGAAATTTTGTAAAATGCTAATATTATCAGTATAAAAATGGGAAGTCATGTCATAGGGTTTTAATATAAAGAATGGATAACAGATGGCAGGAAAAGGCAGAAAATGCATATAACTCTCTTTTTAAGTAGATTTCTGAATGGGTACGTTATAAAAATTAAATTCATTAAATGACGTCAAAGAAGGGGGAAAAAAAGCATCAATAGAGTAAATCCATCTTTTGAGTATTTGAAGTTAAAGCCTGTAATAAGAGAGTCAGAAATTCATGTATATTGTTATTACGGTTAGAAATTAAAACCTCTAAAACACAAGCCTCTTATTGGCTTTATACTTCTATTTGGACATCTAATAATAACCGCCTTTCATGTTAAACATATTATCATTTATATAAAATCTGGTGCTCCAAATAGTTGTTTATAATTAAATTTTTATTGCTTTTTTATCACCAGAAGTTAGGATGACATATTTGTTGCACAGAAGAGGTGCATATGATCATTGCTAGAACTATTTATTGAAACTTCTCGATATTGTGATATTCTCAGATTTATTTATTTATAATTAAGAATTGGTGGTGAAATATCAATCTGTGTTCACGCTCATACTAAGCAAGGATATGTGCAATTGTTGGTATTCTGACTTTAATTATGAAACGAAAAATAGCTTGTTAGAATTTCTTTCGAGATATAGATGTCAAATGGCGAAGGAACTTTTTGAATCATCTAGGATGTGTATATTTTGTCAGCATTAAACTTTTGAATGGTATATCGCAGAAGCTTATGCCTAGATGCATATGGATTTCTCAATGCTAGAGGAAGTGTAACGCAAACAGTGCTATTTAAATGAACTGTTGGGGGGCATTGCTCACGGCTAGCCGTTTGTGTTTATCCATCCGCGGGCGGACTCGTGAGCGGGAGGTCTGGGGTTCGAATCCCGCCAGAACCTTTCTCCCTGACTGGGGTTTTTCCCAGGTTTTCCTCAGTCCTCATAACTGGCAAATGCCGGGGAGGTACCCTAAACTTAGGTCTGGAACGCTTCCTTAAAAAATATCCTTTCCCAATATATCATTTCATCTCATGTATCATCAGTGTTCACCGCCTGTGGTGCCTCAGTAGTAAAAACGGGCGTTAAACACTACTCAAAAAAAGAGCATTCTGACTATGCTGCTCACCCCTCCTCAAAGGCAAAAACCTTAAAAATTACAAGTCCCTTCATGCCACACTTGCCCATCTCGGCCTGGAATGAAATGAAAGTAAAACCGGAGAAAATTCGCCTAAGTTACCAAGGTAAGGATGACCGGTCTAACGGGATTTGAACTCGGGACGTTCCAATTGCGAATCTCATACGCTACCACCTGAGTCACCCAGCTCGGTAACGCCATCGATACAAAAATTAGACCCTAAAACACTCAGGGCTATTACTACAAATGCTCGGTTTAACGCGCACTTTTCTTTGACTAACGCCATCTGTGTGGTTCATTGAAGTTATGTAAATTGCTGAACGATCTCCTACAAAGCAAAACAAAAGATGAGCAGACGAGTATCCAATTAACTTTACAGTGGTATTCCGATCGCTTTCCATTGAAAATGCCGTGCATTTTTTGGTTTCGTTTAACCTAGCAGCGTCGCAAATGTTCAATAAATGCCTCTTCCCCATACATTCGCTTTTTAGTC
Organism: Metallyticus violacea; assembly: GCA_030762175.1. Classification (NCBI taxonomy): domain Eukaryota; kingdom Metazoa; phylum Arthropoda; class Insecta; order Mantodea; family Metallyticidae; genus Metallyticus; species Metallyticus violacea. The sequence continues at coordinate 23,230,311 of CM060841.1, forward strand.
GCTATGTTTCATTAAATTTCCATGCACTCAGAAACACCAGGTCGCGCAATATTACAAAAGATGGCTGTACGAGATATTCGTGCCTAATGAATATGCATTGGCTAATGTACTGCAAATGTTCATTACCTTAATACTACATTTATAATCGTTCCGCGAGGCGAGCTAGTTTTTAAGTGGTAGTGAAGACATGAAAATATCCCCGAAGCACAAATGCAATTGAGGTGACGTTAGCTGGACCCAGCAGAGAGAATAAAAATGGAGAGAGCATAATTTTGGATCATGGGCGAGGAAGTTTCTGTCATGAAACGGAATTGGAGAACAAGTGGGCGGAGTTATAAGCTACAAGTTGCTTAAGGAAAAGAGATGTAAAGTATTATTTCCAGAATTTTCATTATAATATGATCAACAGTATAAAAATAATAATGTATAACATAGTTACGTGATGTAGAATTTGAAACTCGTTATATTCTACTGCCCATTTAACTGTAATTTAAAAATGTAAAGCGTTAGATAGTGAAACCAAGAAAAAAATTATTACTACAACATAGAGGAAGATATTTACATAATCATAGTCGATTTTGCATACAATTTCTTTGTTCCCCAATGCCTTTATTTCCCTTTCCAATAATTTCCACTTCTGCAATTCAAAGGACACGACGCTTAGCAGTAATTTGCTATGGCTCTCAATTCTATAGAATGTTCATGCAGTCGAAAATGAGTTGGCTTTGGGATGGCGGGCTGAATAGATGCTTTCAGCTTTTGGTTCCAAATTGTTAGGCCGGGAGCCTTCACTAACAGTAGACCCAGTGACCGAAATAAATTATAATTTTAGGATTATTTGTTGTCACCTTATGAATTGTATATTAGATATGTTGGCTTAAATTTTTCTTTTTAATTTGTTAATTGAAGAGAAAGATGAAATTTCTAAAGCCTAATGGGTTAAATTAATTATAATTCGCAAGCAGCACTGAAAAGTATTTATTCATTGTCAGAGTGAGATATTTTGAAAATGCCTGAGCCCGAGTTCGTATTTGTTAAAGGTTTGATAAATTATTTTACATGATTATTGGCAATGTTTCGATTTATATTTTTTATTTAAATGGTATATTTCTGTGTTATGCTTTACACAAGTTCCAAGGAGGAAAGCAATGGAAATACAACAGCATCCAAACAACTTTAATAGAAATCATCTAAGTAAACCGTTCTTAAAAACAAACAACTACCACCTCTCCATCCTCCCCCTCCCTCCACTTCCGCCGCACAAGTGTAGTCTTGTTAACAGTTAGGTATTGTTCATCGTTCACTGAAGATGCCAACCGAAGTAGTTGGTGAAAAGCTATATTAATATTTTGAACCATGGACCACGGCAAAACATCCCGGGAGATTTTAACTGTTTTAATTATAGCACCGGCCATGAAAGCCTAAGAAGTACCAAGTTCCATTTTCAAAGATGAACTTTATTTAAAATGTGCATTATATTTATTACTATTATTGTTTAATAAAACGAATTTAATTATTGTAAAACATTCTTCTTGCGTATTACAAATTTACCTCTATCCATCAATACCCTGCGGGTTTTTTCTCCTTACTTTAAAGGTTAAATATGGTCCAAGAATCAAATTAGGGTCATTCAATATCAGAACTCTGGCAAGTTCCGATTAATTTTCATAAATTTATTAATTTTCTTTTGGCGTTTCAAGCTGAGCAAGATATGTTCTCAACACTGATGAGAAAAATCAGTTCGAAAATCAGTTCCTACTAGAGGAAATACTCCCCCTTTGGTCAAAAAATTTAGGGTACCTCCCCGGCATTTGCCAGTTATGAGGACCGAGGAAAACCTGGAAAAAGACTCAGTCATGGAGGACGGTCCTGGCGGGATTCGAATTCCAGACCTCCAGCTCACGAGTCTGCGCCTTAATGACCTCGGCCACCTGTGGGGGTGTTTACGACAAACAATTGAACACAGCTTTAAAGCATAAGTTCGCTAGTTAATAATCAACTGGATATAAGGACAGTCGTATGGAGAGTAAAATAAATAAATAAATAAGATCTGCATACGCCACCCTGGTACCTGGTTTCCTAAACCAGGGGGTGTATATCAAATTTTCCATTTATTATTATAAACTATACACTACAATACTCTCTTACTGCATTAATTTACAGATTTTCCTAATAACTAGACCAAAATAATATACTATAATAATAAAAAATAACTGAAAATTGATTAAATTAAATCAAAATATAGGTTTACTAAACTACTTCCCAATTAATATTCCAAAATCTATAAAATCTACCAAATTAACAAAATACTGGGAGCCAGTAAGAATTATAACTGGTAGCCAGCTATTCTATCCTAATTTATTACATTACTGTGTACTACTGGCTGTGGTTACCAGCAGTATGTACTGGTATCCAGTATGGAGAGTGCTGCCATTCAAATTGAAGGAACGAGTGTATCATGTTCAAGTCCAACCTTTAAAAATAAATATACTACTTGTCAGGTTATGCCACAATCTTCTTGAAATTGTTAATAACAACACCCCGCTCAGCGATGAGGCAACCATCGTACAAATAGGCATAAGAAGAGAAAACGGTACCTACGTGTGGCAGAGAAAATACCATTTAGTCTTAAGAAAAAATATAAATAAACGTTTTATGCATATGAACCCCACAGTTAAAGATGCCGGTTACTTTCGCATGTTAGAATAATTTTTAGAACCCTCCGCTTATCCAACTTGTGTGATTTTCCAACAAGATAGCGCTCCACCTCATTTTGCAATATGCATAACTAGCCTGTATAACACTTTAGCAACATATGGATAGGTAGAAATAAACCATAACATTGGGCACCATACTCACGTAACTGACACGTTTGAACTTTTGTGTCTGGTATTTTATTAAACCAATTTTCTGAGCTTTCTCACTTATGAAAAGCAAAAGCAATTACTTGTGTCTGTCGTCGAGTGTATAATATCTATAATTTCACCAATGCCTATCTGAAACTGCTTAAAAGTTTTGCATCAGTCTATATTTTATCTATAGATAAAATACTGCAAAATTAAAATTTAATATCTCTGTCAGAGGTACATAAAGAATGATTCAAAACCGAGATTAAAGATTCAAAACAATTTTTTCAGTGATGTTTGTCAGGGGACCTGGAGTAGCTTTTAAGGATAACAATTTCCTTGAGATTGTATAGGGTGATAAAAAGTAACCGAGGTAGAGAAAAGTTTGTGGGCGGTTGTGAGAGGCTAGGGAGAAAACGTTTTCCTTGGACGAGAATCAAGTTCAATGTTTCTGAAAGTCTATAAGGGGAAGAACGATAGAAGAATGCGGTGTAACGGAAGGAATGTTTCATTGTTTAGTGGAATGCAAGGAAACAGAATGAGGGAGAGAGAAATGTTCTAAGAAAAATGGAATATGAAGCAAGAAGACTATAGTACAAGGGTGGGTCCATAAGTTTCCGGCCTAACCATTTTCTAGGTATGATAAAGACAAAAACTATATTTCACTTTTCAATATTTATTGCAACACATTTGTCACATCTTTGAATTAGCATTTTCTTCGTGTCTGTTATTTTGGTGCCCCCAGATTGCATTATAGGCCTTGCCCTTTAAAAAAAAAAATCCCATGTGATTTGTATTTTAAAAATACACAGCAAATGAATAGTACAGGAGAAAAACGTGATAAGTGCAAAATTATCAATATTTTGTTTTTCGTGTTATTCAATATCTTAGGTAGTATAGTTATATCAGGTTTAACTGTACAGAATAAAACCTTACTAAAGGAATTTGAACGGGTTAAAACATATATAAAGGAATTTATTGTTAATTCCTAGAGAAAGTGGTGGTAATCTAACAAATACATAGAATATTATGTAAAAGAATTATTTACAGCTCCCTATATTGCCTTCCACACACACACACACACACAGGCTACAAATTTTGTTTTTTCTCACCGAAACTCGGTATATAATCATCAATTAACAAACGATTCCTTGAGTTCGTTAACCAGTAAAATTGGACCCTTGAGGATGGAGGCTAACCTAATGCGAAATTTAAAAAAAAAAAAAAAAAAAAAAAAAAAAAAAAAAAAAAAAAAAATTCCCTCTAGCAGCAGCAATATTTGTTTCATCATAATAAAATTCGGTATATACCATTTAAATAAAATAAGAACAATCGTTTCAGAAAATTAAGGTCATTTGACCGATGGAGTTGGGTATACTTGAAAACCGAAATTTAAAAAGTGTTCCTACGTTGAATTTTCTCTATATTTTTGTAAAACAAAAAGACAAATTAATTCAGCACTAAAGCTGTATTTATAACGATGTATATGTTTTATATATAACAAAAGCATCATAGTGTGGAAAGCATATGTGAAATATTAATATAAAGTGTTTGAGAATTATATCTGTATTTAAGAGAATTCTGTAATAACCTTCAGAAAACGTTTCCGATACATATTTTTATTACAATAACATTTAAATTAAATTTCAAAGCCAATGATAATCGATATAACTTTCGATTGTTTTATATGCTTAGTACATTGCAATTGTTTTTAAATAGTAACATGTTTTTGTTTATTGAAACATATGAACACGGTCTTCTTAAACACACAATGTACCTCGAAACTTTCTGTTATTTCTCTATTTAAGTAAATGTGAACATGATACCAAGGGCTTAGTTTATAAACATGCTTTCATTTAAAAAAAATAGTGTAGCTTTGTCTATCAGTGGTCATATGTTCCATTTAATTAATAGTATACCATTGATTTTGGTGATTTTATCTCAATAATAATAATAACAATCATGTTGTTTCTCTTTTGTAATGCTTGCAGGTTGCAAGAATTCTAATTTTGTTCCTCCTAATAGCACACATAATTTATTTCATTTCATTAATCAACAAGGCCATAATTTGGAATTTATATTGTTTTTAAAAGTTACTCTACTAGGTGAGAAATTCGCTTAGTTTATGCAGTTCCTGCGTGGTGGAGTTTTTTGTTGTGAACACGGAAGCGCAGGAAAGTGAAATTTCTGTTTATAAAGAAAGATATTTGGAGTAACTAACATGGAAGAGAAAGCGATTTGCGCAAATTAATGAAGTACTGTAGCCTAGTGAAATAGGAAGGCAAAAAAAAAAAAAAAAAAAAAAAAAAAAAAAAACTTTTGACACTGTAAGTGATGAATGCAAGAGGAGGGTCATTAATACAATGAACAAGTTGTTCATGAACAAATAAACTGTATCTTATTTGTTTAATCTTGGTGGTCCCTCTATAACATAGATGTCCCAGAAAAGAATAAGAGATAACCCATTTGTAGCGTGTTTTTCCTTTAGTGTTCATACTAAAATTATGTAAACGTATAGGGTTCAGGAGTATGTCGGTGTTCTTCGCATTACAAGGGATTAAGAGGGGGCAATTAGATAATCTACTGAAAAAAAACAAAACTTGGAGACCAATTTGATGGGTAGAGTATGCATAAAAATTGTTTTCGTGCTATAACGGATGGAACACGTGATGTGATTCATGAACTCACAAATCCAAGATCGCGGGTTCAATCCCGGCCAGCGTCGATGGATTTTTTCGGGTGTAAAAATCTAAGAATGGCTTCCTTCGGAAGAGAAGTAAAGCCACGGCAAGTAAAAGAACCCCAGGACTGAAAGAAAAGATCTCTGAGCAAAATTTATCTTTCATTTTAGGCCCTGAATTGAATGGGACGCTGATGACCTTAGATGTCAGAGTGCCCATAAATAAACCAAATAAATAAAGTGAGCCCATAAATGCATTTTATAGGACGAATTGCTACTATAGTTTAAGAAAACGGAACAAATATTTTTTCTTGATGTTTAAACATTAAAAAAGTTCAAAATGTTCGAAGACAGATTTCCAAACCCATGTGTATCATGCAATCTTTAATTCAGACTTTAACACAAGTTTTTTTTTTCTTTTGATTTATTTATGGACGCTCTTTAACATCTCAGATCATCAGCGTCCCATTCAACTCAGGGCGTGAAACGGCCGACAAATTTTGCTCAGAGGCCTCTCTTTAAGGCTTGAGGTTCTTTTTCGTGCCGTAAATGTACGACACGGTACCCACGGCTTTACTTCCCTTCCGAAGGAAACCATACTTAGGATTTTTACGCCCGAAAAAATCCATCGGTCCCGGCCGGGTTTGAACCCGCGTTCTTGGGTGTAGGAGGCAAGTATGGTAACCACTACACCACCAGGACCGACAACAAAAGTTTTGATAGCCAAGAAGTGATAAAGGTATGAATATAAAAATCAAGAAGCACAATTTGTAGAAAAAATTAGCTTCGATGTCATCTGCAAAAAAGTAAAAGCATTTCGAGTTTGACCATATAATCCTTAAATGGCCCATTGACTACATCTTAGAAAGAAGCAATTTATTTTCAGAATGTTTTATTGACTGTAAAACTATCCATTGTATCGCCATTATCCTTAAGAAAAGAAAACAAATTGGATTTTGAACATTTACTTTTGCTTTCCTGTAAAGTGCAGCGGTTTTTATTAGACAAGGGGGTGTGAATTAAATATGTTAAATATATGGAGAGAAAGATTTTGGAAGGAGTAGATTATGAAACCGTTTTAATGGGGGGAGAAGAAGAAGTCAATGGATGGGCGTTTTAATTAATTATGATAGTAATAGTATTGGTAGAATCAAATGAAGTTCTTCTTCTCTCCCGCCGCTGTCTCAGTGCGTCGCTCTGCCACGGCTAGCTTCTTGTGTATATAACTGGATATTTTGTTACCTTTTCAGGTCAACGGGAGGAAATTGTCGGGAACTAGGGAATATGTAAACAAAGTTCAAGACTGAAGATGACGCTATTTATTTCCTCTTGTCACTAGTTCAATACAAAAGATCGCCCTTCTAAGTTCTATTGGACGATATTTATTATTACTTCCCCCTAATTGAACTAATTGTCTATCGCAATATTTTCCTTCTCTTAATTTTGGTTAGTTGAAAAGTCTTTTTTCTTTATATTAAAATTCACTCTCCCGGATCACAATTATCTACACTTCAACATCACTCGACTCTTTTCTTTACTCAGGGACTGACCATTACTGCCCGATTCTTTTTCTCCTCCTTGACGGCTCTACACTTACTGCCCTGTACCTTCCCTTGGCCTTCATATCAACCTGATTTCCATTTCTCCCTTATGGTTCACCCAAGTGTAGAAATCTGCCTTTTTTCACTTTCTATTCTGCAAAGGTCTCCTATTGCTCCCCCCCTTTTGGGCTAACTAAAAATGAAAGTTAACAGAAGCTCTAGAGAGGCGATCCTTTCTTATACAAAGGATCAAATACAAAGACGACTCCTGGTCATCTGTTCTTTGTCTATTACACAAAACTTGTTCACCCCTCTCTATACTATCTGGCATCTATTCTAAAAGGTCTGTCACAGACTTTCTTTTCTGTTACCCAAAAAATACACAAAAATACACAAAGCATGAATAACTTAACAACTAACATGAATATACATAAATTGTACACAAGAGCCTTAATAATACTTATAATATCTTTGATTACGTTAATACTTTATAATATGTTAATTAGGGAAGTCATCTCATTGTTACGGCTTCAATTAATTGTTTAAATTAAGGATTGGATTAATGATTGAGATCTCAGGGATATAATTTTTCTTCTCCCTCTCCAATATAGTTTCCGCTGACTTATATTTTGCCACAGCTGTTGAGACTCTGCTGCTGGATACTTTTATGGTGCTGTGACTATAGGGGAAGGAGTCTTGGAGATTAATAAGATTTCTCGTTATAGGAGATGAAACACAATTTATAGTTCATAAAATGTGCTGCCGTTATTTCCTGGAGAATATGTACCACTTTCGCTCTAACTATGGTGATCACTATGATATTAACGCACTTTAATACCTTTAAACCTCTTATCCTGAACTCCAATAAGTTTAACCAATTCTGAAACTCAATTGCCTATTCCGCACTGATAGTTTTCCACTAACGACTGAACTGAATTAAACTGATAATTAGACGCCTAGTGCCTACTCTTCCACATTGATAATGCCCCAACTGAACACTCCCAACTAAATGAAACTGCCTGGAACTGAGCTGAGAATGAATATGGATCGACTGTCCCGCAAAATTCCATTGCAGTGTGGCGGTCTCACGAAGCTATCCTTCTTCTTTCAAATATGCTTTTAGAAAAGTCTAGAATGTTTTCTCCCATCTTCCCGTCTCTATTGGGTAATCGGTTCCCTCAATTGTTTTTTTTTTCTCTCTCTCTCTCTGTCTGTTATAGTATTGGTCTGGTGGCTTACGTGACTTCCTACATGTAACCCACATCTTTCACGTATTACATGGAACCGTTAGAATCTCCCTTCTAGATGATCTCATCCTATCCTTTCACTCCGTAGTGGTCATATTCTTTATTACATCTTCCTTGACTAATTAAATAACAGCAAAACTTTCAGACAGTATACAAAGAAAAATCTTTTCCACGGACCCTGCTTAAGAATTTTTCACATAAAACATCGGTTCTGCTTGGGTCATATTTTACAAAATAGTAATACAAGAGGCAACAGAAATTCCTAGGTCAGATTTTATGACTAGGGTGGATTTCTGCAGTATAGTACGAGAAAGTAACATTTTACACGCAATAATTCAACACTTGTACAGAAAATAAAATGACATTACACTCATGACTAATATAAGAACGTTACATAAAATTAATTACTATAATCGCTCTAATTAAATTTTGGTTTTTTTTATTGATTTATTTATAGACGCTCTTTAACAGCTCAGGTCATCAGCGTCCCATTCAACTCAGGGCGTTAAACGGCCGACAAATTTTGCTCAGAGGCCTCTCTTTCAGGCTTGAGGTTCTTTGTCGTGCCGTAAATGTACGACACGGGACCACGACTTAACTTCCCTTCCAAAGGAAGCCATACTTAGGATTTTTACGCCCCGAAAAAATCCATCGGTCCTGGCCGGGTACGAACCCACGATCATGGGTTTAGGAGGCAAGTACGGTACGGTAACCACTACACCACAAGGACCGCCTGTGGTCTATTAGTTGTAGAAATTGAAGAACACTAAACAGCCACTAAGCATATCCATGAATGACAAAGTACGCAATTAGTTACTGCCAGCGCAGGTTCTGTACGCGAGCATGAAAAGATTTACTTAATCTACATCGATATGAAATTATAAGATAAACCCTTTCAGCTGAGCAAATTACTTTCGGTAGATCCTATAGAACTAAATAGAGAAGCGCATGTGTTATTCTTAAGGGATGGCACCGCCACGGATGGCCGAGGTCGTTAAGGCGCGGACTCGTGAGCGAGAGATCTGAGGTTCGATTCCCGCCAGGACCGTCCCCCCTGACTGAGGTTTTACTCAGTCTTCATAAATAGCAAATGCCGAGGAGGTACCCCCAACTTAAACCTGGAACGTTTCCTTCCTTTAAAAACAGCTTTTCCCAATTTACCATTTCATGTATCATTAGTGTCCAGCGCCTGTGGTGCCTCAGCTGTAAAAACGGGGCTAAACTCAAAATAAAAAAGGGGAAATAGCTCATAGAAATTTGTCTTCAGTTTTGGAAACCAATGCTGTAAAAGAAACTGCGAGCGGTCTCTGTCCATAGTTCAATTGTTTCACTTCTCACTAAAACCGCCAGAGTGGCGCAGACTCGTGAGAGGGAGATTTGAAATTCAGTTCCCGACAGGACCGTCCTCCCTGACTAAGGGTTTTCCCAGGATATCCTCAGTCTTAGACGGAAAATACCGGGGAGGTACCCTAAACTTAGATCTGGAATGTTTCCTTCCTTAAAAAGCTTTTTCCAACATATCATTTTATCTCATGTTATCACCAGAGTCCAACTGTGTGCCTTAATAGTTAAAATTGGGAGTTAAACACTAAAACCTTTTAACTCTTAACTCGAGGATTTCTCTGTCCAGTAGTTCTCATTTTTTGTTTGAATGTCTCATACATAACATTTGAGCTACACATGCATATTTGTCAATAGTTTCTTCAATTCTTAAAGCGTTAAGGTGGATACACCGCCAGCGCCCTTACTTCCTTCTGGGTTAGAAAGAAACTTTTACCTTTTCTCATTATGTACTTGCAGGGATGTTAAAGACTTTCCGCGGGATACGGTTGTCTTTCCCCGTCCCCTTTTAAGCAAACATGCGCATGTCGGAGTTTTCTACGTTACTTTCCCCATTTACCGTCAAGATATTTCCGCTATATCCTCTCTATGTTCTCTATTTCGCTTACTCTAAACCCCGTTTGTAGAACTTCCAACCATAAACATAATACCTACTTTAAATTTTGCTTGTGGTCTCATGAGCAAACTTGTTTGAGAAAGTAGTTTCGGATCACGTCAGGGCAGTCTTCCTCGATACTCCTCGGTAATCAATGGAAAATACCAGCGCGGTACTCAAAACTAGATCTGGAATGCTTCTGTCGCTAATTTTCAATTGATTGTGAAACGACAGTTAGCAATTGATACTTTGTTATTCTCGTGGGTTCGGTCCTGGTGGTGTAGCGGTAACCATACTTGCCTCCTAAACCAGAGATCGCGGGCTCAAACCCGGCCAGGACCGATGGATTTTTTCGGGCGTAAAAATCCTAAGTATGGCTTCCTTCGGAAGGGAAGTAAAGCCGTGGGTCCCGTGTCGTACATTTACGGCACGAAAAAGAACCTCAAACCGGAAAGAGAGGCCTCTGAGCAAAATTTGTCGGCAGTTTCACGCCCTGAGTTGAATGGGACGCTGATGACCTGAGATGTTAAAGAGCGTCCATAAATAAATCAATAAAAAATGAGCAAAAGTTGTCAACCGTTTCACGCCCTGAATTGAATGGGACGCTGATGACCCGAGACGTTAAAGAGCGTCCTTAATTAAAAGAAAAAATCCCGTGGGATTAGATAAATTTCCGAGTTTCAATGGATATACTATTTGAGTTTTTCCTAAAGAAATATGCCTTATTTTCCTTCATACAAACTGAAATTCAATAATTAGCTAAATGGATCTTACACGTTGATCAACAAAGAGAGGTTGCTTTGGAGATATTTTGCGACCTACCTAAAGGCAGAGGTTAGGTTTGGGTTATTCCTGAGGAACAAAATGTCAAATTAATGTTAATTAGACAGCAATAGGTATACAAATAAATATTTTCATAACACTACAATGCTTTAGTGGGACGTTAAAGAAGTGAACACTGCACCACAACGCTGCTAATGAGAAACGCGCGGTATATGAGGAGTGTTTAATGTTGCCATAGCAACTTTCCAGCCTGTGATTATCGCGCGCACGAATGCTATGTCGAAGCTTAGCAAGCGACTTACGTGTCCGTTGCTAATTCCATATTGTCGCATGTTCCGAACTGCAATGCGGCACACCCCACTTCTTGTTCAACCTAGGCCAACATTAACAGAGGGCACTTAATCTTTTAACCATCCATCTTTTCTTATTTGTAAACTTTTAAAAGACTATAACGTTCATTAGCTTAATTATCTCCTCGTTTCCAACTAGTTTGGGCGTGTAGGAAAACATTTATCAATTCAAATATGCTGATTGGTATAAAGGCATGCAATTTTGAACATTTTAGTGACACAAAAATAATAGATTCGTGATGCTATTGAAAGTTCGAAACAAGCTTTTTAATCTAGATTCTCTACAAATCACAGCACTTCTATTGTAGTTTACCTTCCTTTGTAACACTCCTAAATTAATACGAAATTAGAGACACAAAGAGTTGTTAAAATCAAATGGAGAGTTGGAAAAACTGCTTTGAGACTAAGGAGGAGAGTGAGAAAAACATTAGGTGCATGTTTCATGTAAAAATCATGTAAACACTGCACTCTGTAAATAAGGAATGTCTCTGTTCAGTTCGAAAACAAAACAAAAACACCAGCACAGTTCGATAAATATGGTCAACAGTGTATCGCTTTTAAATCCCATTAACTTTCTGGCACTGTGCAACCGTCGGTAAACAAGCCAGAGTTCTTTCCTTCTCTATTTATTTTTACACAGAAAATGTTAGTTCAGGACTCTGTTTACTTCACTATGAATTAACAACATCACAAAACCAACAATTTATCAGGGAAAATTTTGTTCATATGAGCTACACTAGAGCCACAAGTTTCAAACGTTCATAGCTAAAATATAACTTATAATTCATTTTAGACAGCAAGGTTCTTTCTTCCAGAAAAAGAGCAATTGTCCATCATTCAATCAAAATAGTCAGAACTTTTAAAAACTGACATATTATTTTAAATAAACCAAACGATTTTTTTTATACGCTCAACATATTCTGAAAGAACTGAGAGTGAAAACAAATTTTACAACCTTTGTTGTATGATATTGTTAATATACAAAAATTTAGACACATTTTAACAGTAGATATCTATTTATTATATTTCAAAGTTGAACCGAAAAACAACAGTAATGTTTTATAAACAAATGTGACTTACGTTACGTTATGCTAACGTTGCTACAACGATATGGAACCAGATTATCGTTTGAACCGCGAAAAGCAATTTTGAAGTGGTATTGGAAAACCGAGAATGCTTTGACGTTCAAAGGCAATGGAGACGTGTGTACAGAACAGAACCGCCGTTGGACTTCTACCTATGGGGAACTCTTAAGGATGTTGTATATCGTAGAAAATCAGCTACACTGACAGCACTTCGGGAAGAAATTGAAACGGCATGTACTGCAATCGCTGAGGACACTTTCGCAAACGTTGCTCAATCTGTAGTTCAATGTACTCAGAAATGTATCGACGCCGATGGTGGGCATTCTGAGCAACTGTTGTAACTGTAAAAACTCTAAGATGATTAGTGCTCATTATTTTCTGTTTGTGTGAATTCAATTTAGTTATATTAAAACAGTTTTTTCTTTGCTCGAAGTGTGTATACTTTTTTGGCACCCTGTGTGTATTATTTCTGATCTTGTGGTTATTTATACTACTGGTCCCCTCTCCCAGCCCTGTTGAGTACGAGTCAACTAAATAACCGAATAATCCCGTGAGAAATTGTTGTCATCGAAGCTTAAACAACAACATACCAAAGCGCTTCATTTGGCATCACCAACGTAGGGTCTACAGCTACAACAACGCCAACAACACCGACAAATCTATTTCATTATTTGGCGCCCAAAGTGGTTGTCATACCAACCTGCCTCACAATAAGCCAAAACAGTGCGAGTAGTGGAAACTGCTGTAGTATTAACTTGGCTTATGTCTAAACGCTTTGATTCTTGGGTCAGTTCTTGAATGAGTTATGGGTAGTAAATAACTTGCAGACGCGATTACATATACTCGTACATAACAGCCTGGCCGCACAGTGTTTCAGCGGTTAATCAACACAACACCTTAATAGTTCCGAGCGGCTAATTCCCTCCAACCGCAAATGGCAGTGAATACAGTGCCGGTAATCTGTTTAATTCTACTTGAAGCTATTAGTTTCATAAGGAACAATCTTCCGAAGTAGAAGCTGTTCATATAATTTATATATCATGTTTTTATGTAAAATTTCTATTTTTCTAGTTAGTTGATCATTTAACTTGAGAACTACCCTGTTACAGATTATGTATTATTGTGGATGTTTCTCTTTTTGATTCTAACACTGATGGAGATTTATATTTTTGCTGCAAATAATTAAAAATTACCCCAAAAAGCTCATAGCATTAAAACAATTACCATTAGTTAAATAATTTAGGCTTTAAACGCCCTAAGGAAGGAGAGAATAACACCTAGTTTGTATAGGTATGTAAATACATGATTATCACATCATTAATTGTATTACATATAATTTGGCTCAACGATAATGGAATTGTAGCAATAGACATTTAAAAGTACCGGTTAAAGTTAACACCACTCGTCAACTTAAACCTTGATTAGTTAGAAATGTTATGTATATCCCATCTTTTTGGGAATTCCGAAAGATTATAAGCTATTGCAATTATACCATAAACCATTTTTTAATAATTTCTCCAAATCTCCATCAATCCTACCTTCTATGCAATTACAATGAAATAAAAGGTATATAAATATATCTACATGCACATAAATACATATAGATATATACTACAACGCTCATGCAGTTGAAATTTTTGTTTTTTCTCAACAAAACTCGGCATATAACCATTAATTAACAAATGATTTGTCGTGTTCGTTAACCAGAAAAATTAAACCATTGGATACTGGGGTTAATATTAAGTACATTTTTTAAAGGTTAAAAATCGCTCTAGCGGCCGCAATTTTTGTTTATTCTTAACGAGGCTCAACAAATTTCTTTAAAATAAATTGATAAAGTAGTTCCGAAAATCAGGGTAAACGAACAACTTGGAGTGTGGTTTACTTGAAACCAAAAAAATTTTAAAATCGCTCTAGCGGCACCAATATTTTTTTCTTCACAACAAAATTCAGTGTATACCATTTAAATAAAATAAGAAAAATTAGTTTCTGAACATTAGGGAAATTCAACTATTAAGAGTAGGGGCATATTTTCAAACCGAACTTTAAAAAGCGCTTTTACGTTTAATTTTCTCTATTTTTTAAACGACTAAAGCATATAAAATATATTTATAACAATGCATATTGTTATATTTAACAAAAGCATCGTCGTGAAGATAGTAAATGGGCAATATTAATCCAACATGTGTTTGAAAATTATGTGAATGTAAGAGCGCTCTGTAATAACATTCAGAAAACGTTTGCGTTACATGCTTTTAATAACATTTAAATTAAATTTAAAAGTCAATGAAAATCTATGAAACTTTCGATTGTTGATTGTATATATTTGCATTGTACATTGTAATTGTTTTTAAATAGCAATATGTTTTTGTTTTATTGAAACATATGAACACAATCTTAAATACAGAATGTAACTCGAAACTTTCCGTTATTTCTCTCTTTTTTAGTGAATGTAAAGATGATATCAAGGGCTCAGTTCATACACATAGTGTCATTTAAAAATGTTTAAATATACCCACACAGAATAACTTTGTCTATCAGTGGTCACATATTCCATTTAATTAATTGTATACCATTAATTTTTGTGGCTTAATTTTAACAACAATAATAATAACTCTAAAAACGTTGTTTTTTCTTTTGTAATACTTATAGATTGCAGGGATTCTAATGTTGTTCCTCAAATACCGCACACTTATTCCATTTCATTAATTAATACAGCTATAATTTGGGTTTTATATTCCTTTTTAAAGTTACTCTACCAAAGAAATAATTTAAATAAAGCAATAATATTCATAGTACTATATATATGCGCACAAACCACAGGTTATAGAGCTTCTTGTAGGCTAAGAAATAAATAAATAAAAGAGGCCAATAGCTTCTTTAGTGAACTTAATAAACAATTAAGTGTTTTCATCAACACGCAAGGTTGGGCACATTTTTCCACAGACTTCTGAAGCACGAAGTTTAATTACGTCTTTCAATCCATTTCACAAAAAATGTTATACAGCTGTGTTAATAAATGAGAATATAGGAAGAAAACACTTGTTACACTTCATGTAGTCACATGAATTAGTACATTTCACCAAGTTTGAAGTAATCTCATATTGGCATTATACATATCTCTTACGAAATTTACAACTCAGGTACACAAAAATAACACAGAATTGTTAAATGTGTTAATTAAACTGACATCCGACCGACCCCCAATGACTTACTCTCACTACAGTGCAGTTTACTACTTGGTTTTGCAGAATGCTCTAGCTAAATCTTGTTTGATCTCATGTAGGAGGCTGTTCATTCCAAGAATGACCCTTAAAAATTCTTTTGTCAACTATATTGTATCTATTTTGAACCTGGAAGTTCTCGGAAAAAATAACAGAAGTAGGAAAGCCCTATGCAATAAACATTTCATTTTAATTAAAACTTATGGTTATTTATATTTTGTTTTTCAAGAACAAGAAGGAAAATGAGATAAACAGAATAACATCCTTAGCATGGAAGGCTCTCTGGTCCCTTCAGTTTATACTCTCCGAGTGATTTAGCTCAATAACACCAACGACAGAAAGAACCGCCAGACTGAAGTGAAAATTGGGAGGCCACATAGCAAATGAATGAACGGTGTTTAACACCCGTTTTTACTACAGAGGCACCACAGGCGATAGATACTGATGATACATGAGATGAAATGATATATTGGGAAATGATTTAATTTTAAAGAAGGAATCGTTCCAGACCTAAGTTTAGGGTACCTCCCCGGCATTTGCTATTTATGAGGACTGAGGAAAACCTGGAAAAAACCTCAGGCAGGCAGGACGGTCCTGGTGGGATTCGAAACCCAGACTTCCCGCTCACGAGTCCGTGCCTTACTGATCTCCGGCACCCGTGGCGGTGAGGTCACATAGCGGGGATGCAGGACGACAGATGAACGTATAAGACGATCATGTGGGACACGTGCTTAGGCAAACGACACAGGTAGGTTGACAATTATACAGAATAGCAAGAAGAAATACATGGAAAACCATCTAACCTCAACTTCGAAACGAATGAAATCTGATGAACAAAGTGTAGCATATAGACTGTACACAACCCTAAAGTGAATTAGCTCATTGTATTAGTGAATAAGACCTACCCTCTTGTAGGAGGCCTTTGTCCTACTTAGGGACATTCGGGCCGAATTATTATTATTATTATTATTATTATTATTATTTGTTTTACCATGGTATTTGTCGTCTTTTCTCTGTTTGAACATTTTTTCCCCGGTCTGACTTAAAATAAAATAAAATGTGCTACTTATTGAAAACGAAGTTGGATATTAAGGACGTGTATGAATAAAAGTGGGTACATAATAATCAAATTCTCCTGTAAACACTTTCTAACAAGTGCCAAATGATCCTGCCAACTGTTTCACTTCGTATTTTTAAACGTTTTATTTGATACCTTTTAATTCGGTTTACAGTTTATGAGGAGGTTTCGAGAAGTAAACGAAAGAATGCACTTGGCCCCAACCAGCATTTCCTGCACTAGTACTACGGTAGGCTTCTGTTGCCGAAGTTTCTAATCAAGTAACTGCGTCTCCAATCTCCCTAACACCTGTAAATTGCTGGTGCATTAGACAGACACTGTGCTCTGCTTGACTTCATTCCCCCCACAGCTGACACCGAAAACTCTAAAGCAGTCCTGTATCTTCCGCCTTGCCTCTCCCGCTCTTTGATGTGATATATTGCTGTACTTGTCCCATAGCCAAAACGTTTCACCCTCTCGCTTCTCAAAGGCATAATACTGCTCTGTTCCCCGCAAGGAACAGCTTCTGTTTTCTCTCAGTGCAGAGAACACAAGGGCTTGCCTTTCTATATGTCTATGGCACGCCAGCCTCTCCCTCTCTAGGAAGTTTCACAAAGAGAAGAACGACTGTTTCAAATTTTGCATGAGAAGGTCAGATTAAACCCCGTTCTTTGAGTAGCACATTTTGGGGTTTCTGAAATGTGAAGTTTCTACTGCGACAGTTTATCAACCAGGAGTTGTCTACTTCTTTCTTATCCTTTGCCTGCCCTCCCGCTGCCGCAAAGTTTCCGGCAAGACAACCCTCTGCACACAGAGCATGGTAAAGGAACTTCGATATTTACCAAGATCGTGTTTGGTTATTCACAAAGGGGAAATACATCCGCTTCTTCTTCCAAACGTGGCTGACTACTGCTCCACAACAGAAAGAGACGTTTATGTGCTTGGAACTGGCTGCTTCACCAAGAGCTAAATATGTTTCAGTTAATTCCATTTTATTCATCTGATCGCCAAACATTTGTTCATGGACACATACTCAAGCCATGAAATTGTAAACAGCTAGGGACAAGGAAGCAGACTTAATATGTATAAATTTGCATTGTGTTGGCCAAACTGACTGAAAACCTGCACTAGTTTTCCTTAAGGTCCCAATAAGGATTTACGTCCATCTTTTTGTCCAAATGTACTGTTTAAAATGTGTTGCCCATTAGATTCGAGTACAAATCCGTTCCGCAGTTCGTGGGTAACTTCATTCAGATTTATTGTTTGTTACGTCATAATGCTTTGTTACGATTCTCGATTTTGTTTCATTTATTGTTGACCTATTATTACATAAAGGGTAGGTCCAAAAGTTTCCGGCCTCGCCGATAAGGGTTATCGCCTTCATAAAAGCAGAATTTGAGAAAAAATGAGAAAAGAGTATTGCTAGGACCTAGGACACATTTCCTAGCTTGCAATTGTCCAGGATAGGCTTGCCACCATTGCGTATACTTTCCAACCGTGGGCTAAGGGTATATCAGCGTCTCTCTTTGCCAACTTATCAGCTATCTGATTCCCATAAACGCTCCGATGCCCCGGCACCCTCGTCATTTCTGGTGATGTAGTGGTAACCAAACTTACCTTTCAAACCCAAGATCGCGGATTCAATTCCGGACAGGATCGAATGATTTTTTCGGACGTAAAAAATCCTCAAGCATGAACGAGGAGATCTCTGAGCAAAATTTATCGACCTTTCACGCCCATAATTGAATGGGACACTGATGACCTGAGATGTTAAAGAGCCTCTATAAATAAACTATATCAAGAAAGTCCCGGCACCCACCGCATTTCGAGACTGTTACGAGATGTCAGAACAGACAGAATATTTTGACACTCCCATACCAATTTTGATTTCACTTGGTCGAACACTGATGATACATGAGATGAAATGATTTATTTAAGGAAAGAAACATTCCAGGTCTAAGTTTAGGATACCTCGCCGACAATTGCCAGTTATGAGACCTGGAATGAATGAATAGTGTTTAGCGCCCGTTTTTGCTACAAAGGCACCACTGGGGATTGACACTGGTAATATACGAGATTAAATGAATATTGGGAAAGATTTTTTTTATTGAAGGAAATGTTCCAGGCCTAAGTTTAGGGTATCTCCCCGGCATTTGCCATTTATGAGGACTGAGGAAAACCTGGAAAAAACTCAGTCAGGGAGGATGGTCCCAGCGAGAACAGAACTCCAGATCTCCCGCTCAAGAGGCTGTGCCATAACGACTTTGACTACCCGTTTCGGTAGGTTACTGTAACGGTCTTTGTTCCTCTACGCCTTCGTTCTACTAATTGTTATAATTTTCTCTGACTTATCTTGCCCCTTTTCTATTTTCCATAATTCTGTGACATTACTTTTCTCAATATACTACTTATCTTGTATTTAACAAGCTAGTACTATTATTAGGTAACAACGTTTTAGTTTTAACCGAAATGCAATACAAAACACTTGATAATGGCTCTTATCTTCAAAGTTTACAATTTAGATCAGACTCTTTTAGAATTCAATAGATGCTTCAAATTCAAGTCCCTTGCTCTGCTAAAATCGCCTTTTCAAAAGAGAAGCTAACTCTTAAACTTACTAAAAGTCCCTTTCAGACGTGAGAAAACTAAGCAGTTGTTCTAAAGCAATCTCTTCTAAGGCATAATTCACGACTTCTCTTTTCATTCTCTCTTCCCAGTCGCCAGAAGTGGAGTACCCTGGCGACTAAGCCCCCATTCCTTAAGGAAAGAACTATCGCCCAGCAAAAGACAAGAGCAGACATTTCGCTGTAAAAAAAAAACAATCAAACGCTTGCAAGTTGAGCTGTAGTAGTGGCCTTTACACAGCACCTACTAACAGCGGTCTTAAGTGACGTGGATAACGTTAGTGTTAATATTCCACTAAGTGCATAGCACTCGTCAATAGTCCGAAATGCAATATATAAAAGCATAAAAGAATAAAACACTAAGAGAAAGTCACACTTCAGATCGCTATATTTCGGACTACTGGAGTTCTTCTATGGCAAGAAGACAAGTGAAGGTGATAAAAGTAAATATTGAATATCGAACATAACGTTATGCATGGAAACACTAGCAACAAGAGTGAGTAGGGAACAAAAATTAATACGTAAAATTTAAACCAGTTGGTATATGCGCTTTATGTACAATTATAGCTGCCATTTCTCTATCTCTGAGTAAACTTTTAGAGCATTGTGTAGGTAACGCATCAATAAGAGTTAGACTAAAAGCATCATCAAAATCCTTACAGTGAGATAAGGTATGTTAAGCAACCGGCCAAGGGAGATTTCGTTTAAACAGAACGTCTGTGCTTGTTCATACGTAGTGAAACAACAGTAGAAGTTAAACCAATATAAAATGATTTCCAAAGTTTACAAGATAACATATATACGACGTTCTTGGAAGAACAGGTAGCAAATGAAGAAATGTTAATTTCCCTGGATAAATTAAGACTGTGGAATGAATGGCAAGGTATAATTAGCGCACAGGTTTTACATTTAGGGCGTTGGTAAGGATATGAGCCAGCAAAGGGACGTGGTAAATTCGGAGGAGATAGGTTTTGGCGAAATATACTTCTAAGGCTAGGGGGCGTTCTAAAAGTAAGGTGGAGTACAAATTTAGAAAAATAATTTTAAGATGAATACATTGACAAAGTATCGTGATATTCTTTCATAATAGGTCTGATGCTTTCAATTCCAGACACGTAAGTAGTAACAAGGTTAATGAAGTTCTTATTAGAAGTTTTAGGTTTGCATTGGAAAGTTTTGTGCGCTGGGATTATACCGGGTTTTAAAAGAGCGGAAGGATAATTTTGGTATTGGAACTTTTGAGCTATGTTTTTAATATACTTGTCAAGAGATGAAAAGTTGTTACAAAGACGATGCCCACGGATTGAAAAAGAAAAAGGAATAGATCTTTTGATATGCAAGGGATGACAGCCATCAAAATGAAGATACTGTTGTAAATTGGTAGGCTTAATGTACACAGACGTAAGAAAAGAGCCATAGCATAAAGAAATATCAATATCTAGGAACGTAGCAGCATTGGGAGAAACAGAAGAAGTGAACTTGAATGAAATTTTGGCGTTAAGATTAGTAAGGAACTGATCGAGAGATTCTGAGTCTTGAGTCCAAAGCACAAATATATCATCAATATATCTCAGCCATAATAATGATGTCTTCTTGCCATAGAAAAACTCAAGTAGTTCGAAATATAGCGATTACACCTGTGACTTTTTCTCAGCGTTTTATTCTTTTCTGCTTTTATAATTATTGCTAATTTAGTTACATTGTTAATAAGGTTACATTATTGTTCTTATATATATATATATATATATATATATATATATAGAGAGAGAGAGAGAGAGAGAGAGTGGGGAAGGGGGTGCCAAAATGCATACACACTTCAAGCAAAGAAAAAATGTGTTAACATAACAAAAATAAATCCACACAAACAGAAAATGATCAACACAAATCATCTTAGACTTTTACAGTTACTTAAGTAAAAGTCTTAGGATGAAAAATTTCTGCGGTGAGTGCTGAAAACGTTCCAAAAATCACAGCCGAGTACGCGGGGCTTGTTGCTGTGCGAGGTCTCCCAGATCTATTCTGGTGAACATCGCATACGGCACCACGAGTCTCAAATTTGTCTCGAATGCTGCAATTGTTACTCGTGTTGGCGGTTCTGTTCTGTACACGCGTCTCCATTGCCTTTGAACTTCAACAACATTCTCGGTTTTCCAATACCACCTCAAAATTGCTTTCCGCTGCTCAAACGATAATCTTGGCTCCATTTTGTTGTAGCAACGCTAGCATAACGTAGAGTCACATCTGTTAACAGAACATCATGCTACACATTACTGTTGTTTTTCGTTCCTACTTTGAAATATATTAAATAGATATCTACTGTGAAAGTGTGTATACATTTTTTGGCATCCTCGGTGTATAGCGGGTGTCTCATCCAACTCTTCGACCTCAAATATGTTCCAGATGAAACAAGATGTAAAAATTCGCGCAGAAAATGGTCATGTCGGAGTACAAGCGCGGGCGGATGTTGCATGTCCAGCTGCCTTTTTTTTTTTTTTTTTTTTTTTTGAGGAGTGTTTAACGCCCGTTTTTACTACTGAGGCACCACAGGCGGTGACACTGATGGTACATGAGATGAAATGATATATTGGGAAAGGATTTTCTAAGGAAGGAAGCGTTCCAGGCCTAAGTTTAGGTACCTCCCCGGCATTTGCCAGTTATGAAGACTGAGGAAAACCTGGAAAAAACCTCAGTCAGGGAGGACGGTCCTGGCGGGATTCGAACCGCAGACCTCCCGATCACGAGTCCGTGCCTTAACGACCTCGGCCACCCGTGGCGGTTGTGTCCAGCTGCCTAGGTGCAAACCCCAATCTAAGCGATATGGACATATTTTGGAAGCCCGATATTACTGGGTGTACTTTTTAAGTAAAATGCAAAATTTGAAAAATGTTGGTGTTGAAATGTTTGATCTGACTGAATTCTACGAGTTAGTCTTCTTTCTCCAGAGGGAGATCGGCGAGTAATTCCTTAAGTTTGCGCACTTAGTTATTTTTTATTGGTTTATTTAAGGACGCTCTTTAACATCTCAGGTCATCAGCGTCCCATTCAACTCAGGGCGTGAAACGGACGACAAATTTTGCTCAGATGCCTCTTTTTCAGGCTTGAGTTTCTTTTTCGTGCCGTAAATGCACGACACGGAACCCACGGCTTTACTTCCCTTCCGAAGGAAGCTATACTTAGGATTTTTACGCCCGAAAAAATCCATCGGTCCTGGCCGGGTTCGAACCCGCGATCTTGGGTATAGGAGGCAAGTGTGGTAACCACTACAGGACCGACGCACTTGGTGACAGTGATAGAGGGAAAATATGGTGTCATGTTATTCTCAAGAGCTAGGAGATGATTTAAAATCAATTCGGATGCCACATCTTCAATTTTTCTTCTTTTAATCAAAAATTGAACTTGAACATTTTAAAAATCCAAATAAACACAATAACACATGTCAAAGTACCAATTAACCTCAAACATGTCGAAACACGAGCCGAGGTCGTTAAGGCGCGGACTCCTAAGCGGGAGGTCTGGGATTCGAATCCCGCCAGGACTGTACTCCCTGACTGAGGTTTTTCCAGGTTCTCCTCAGTCCTCATAAATGGAAAATGCCGGGGAGGTATCCTAAACTTAGATCTGGAGCGTTTCGTTCCTTAAAAAAAAAATAAAAAAAAACTCCTTTCTCAATGTATCATCAGTGTTCACCGCCTGTGGTGCCTGAGTAGTAAAAACGGGCGTTAAAGAATATTAAAAAAATAAATAAATAAAAAAAAAACGAACAGCGAAATGGCGTTTGACTTCCAAATGTACAAATAAGTATCAGTCTCCTGCATTGTTGCCAACTTATACTTTTAGGCACTTAGTTTGTAGGCTAATGTATCATGATTGAGATCCACTGATATAGACGTACCTTTTAAATAGTGTTTAAAACCCATATTATGTTCTGCGGCATCAGATACTCCGAAGATAAATGAGATACAATTATAAATTAAGAAAGAAACCTAATCATAGGCTACTTCCCGATATTTGCCATTGACGATTCAGGAAATCCTTGGAAAAAATAAAACAAAAACAAAATACTCAGTCACGAAGAGCGGCCCTAGTGACATTCAGAGCTCCTGTTCGCAAGTTCATGCCTTAATGACCTCGGCCACCTTGTCAGTGTAGACATACCTCTCTCCTCTTACACATGGCACCAAATCATGACAACCTTTGCACTTCGCTATCTAACGACCGGTACGTGACAGCGACAGGCACTTTGCTCAGTTGCCAATTCTTGAAGACACTGTTCTTAAATTTCATACCGTGTTGCTGAAACCTTATACATGCTATAAGTCTTGTATTTCTTCAAAGCGTTTACGGTTGGAAAGTGGATACAGAAGTTCTTGACAAGTTTGTGTTTAAGTTTTATTTATTCTACCTTCACACATGTCTGCGATTTGTTTCAATAGTGTCGTCTGGAAAAAAAAAAAAAAAAAAAAAAAAAAAAAACCTTCCTATAGAAGACACACTTGCAAATATCTGAGCTGAGATTGAAGAAACACCATCAGCATTTGAACAGTTTAATATTAAAACACTTACAACTTAAATAACTAAGCAGGGTTGTAATGATCCTGTGGTCTTGTTAAATTTATATCCACGCGTGCAAATTCCTAAACCGAAAAAAATAAATGTGGCAGATTTTACATGCATTTACCGCTAGTGTTACTCATCATGTCCATGAAATTAGTGTAAACTCTTGGTTGGTCCTCCCTGTAAAATAAGAAATAACTGGTGGACAGTTATTCAGAATTGTTTAATAATTTAGGAATATCTTTAGTTTGTCAACGTCGTAAGCTATAAATAAATCTTTTATGCAAAATATAAAGGATTGGTGAACAAGAACAATAGTGGCGCAGGCTTTGAGATGCACAACTGGCTTTCCGAAAACAAAGAATCAATTGATCACGGTCGATAGAAACAATAAATCCAGATTTCAAACCAAGTGCTATACGACTGGGGCGAGTAGGTTATTGCAAGTCACGTAGTGTTCTCAACTGGCTCAGTTAGGGAAACATACTTGCAATTATGGATGCATCGGGTAATTCAGTAATATATGTTGGGTCCTAATTAGAAAGGGGGGGGGAGAGAACGGGTGATACAGATGTACAATGAGGACATTCACATTTACAAATGTACAGATTAGTATTGATTGTTTGCAGAACGTAAATGGTTTAAAAACTAGTTAAAACCTTGTGATAAACGGCTGGGAGCAACTGTAATGATTGACAACGATTTTAAGCTTTAATTAAAGAGATGTATTACATTGAACCTAACATTTCTACTATCATTTATTTAATATACAACAGAATGTCATAACTATCTCAGGCCTAAGATATGTTACAGGTCCTAATAAACCAATCGAATTTAGGTATAGTTAGCACAGATATCAGCAGAATACGTGGACAGCCCATCTCTTCAAGTGCCATCTAAGGTTTTACTAGGCCGTGGAATGGCCCGTAGGTTTTCCAAGAATCTTTATGTTTTTTTTTAAGTTATGAGTTTTTATTTACCTGTGGCAAATCTACAACACAGAACCCTACCGGAGGATTTTCACTCGAGATTTATACGAAAAATCTCGGCAGGGTTTGAACCTGCTAACTTTGGTTCTAGAGGATAGCGCGATACGACTAGATCACCCAGGTCGAAGATTCATAATAAATAAAACTGTTAGGCATATCTTTTCCTTATCTTATAGTTGTTTTAGTCTCTGATACCGTACGCTCCCGACGCATTATTGCTGGAGAGTGTTGTTGTCATGGACACTGTCTTTTCGGAAAGCTTCTCCTAGCTAGGACTCCGTGATGTTAAAAACATATCAGAAGAATTTGATGAATAACCATTCCCATCTCTGCAGAAGGTGTGTCATAATAATAGCTGCTTGGCGACGACCATTATCAAGCAACACAATCAGATGCAGAAGTTCAGGGTTTTTGCTCCAAATTGCAAACTGTGAACTCTACAAAATTCCTACAATAAGCCGTTTTTAACTTCCGCCACAGCATGTAAACCAACCATGTATCAACACTTTCGCATTACAGAGAGATTGTCATTTGGATGTCTGGCTCGTAGCTGCGACTTGCCTTTTATCTAGTACAATAATGCGTTGCAAAAAAGAATCGCCTTCGTGTTTAAAACGTTTCAAATCGGCGCCAATGAAAAATTGTTATTATTCGGGTTATTTACGGACGCTCTTTAACATATCACGTTATCAGCGTCCCATTCAATTCAGGGCGTGAAACGGCCGATACTTTTGCTCAGAGGCCTCTTCTTTCAGGCTTGAGGTTGTATTTCATGCCGTAAATGTACGACACGGGACCTACGGTTTTACTTTCCTTCCAAAAGAAGACATACTTAGGATTTTTAAGACGGGCCGGGAATGAACGCCATCTTGGATCTATGGAGGAGTACCGACCGCAATATGATAACTGAACCACCCGATAGTAATATTTCTCATTCTCAGATTGTTTTTCAATGTCCTTCAACACAAATCAACGTTGGTCCATTTTCAACAAAGCATGCACTTGAGCAACATGCCTTTCATCTGTGGCATGCACATATTGTGCAGTTCTTTTCTTTTTTCAATATTGAACGAACACCAATCTTCGTGCTAAACATGACATGCAGTGTCACCGCATGCTTCTCGTAATGCATTATAGCAGACACTGCATTTCTACCACAAGGTACTTGAAGTGTCATCAAAGAAAACTGCCTTTGCCAACTGTCAGATTGTACGGGGTGAACGATTCTTCACGCAACCGGTTTCGCGGCGTGCGGACGGCCGGCGAGGCTGACTGCTGTGTCGGCGGTGCGGGTGACAGGAAGTTCGCAGTAAATATAGTACGGTTTGTCGCTTAACTTATTTCTTACATAACATAAACATTTAAAAATAAAAGTAAATTATTCACGTATATTAAGCAAGGAGATGCTGAAACTGCCTCCCTTCGCTGCTCAAGCATTTCTGACACCTGCTTAGGAAATTGCTCATTACACTCTGAAGTTCCCTCTGAGAAATGACAGCAATTTCTTGACAACTGTTAGTTTTAAGTTCATCTAAAGTGTGTGGATTTTTTCTACACTTTCTCTTTTAATGCTCCCAGAGATAAAGAACACTTCCCGTTTCACGAAATTTATGTAGAAATCGATGAATCGAACTCCGATTAGGAACGTGAACATCAGGAAATTCCTCTTGAAACAATCTCTTTATAGCATGCGCTGATTCTGTACGCACGTATGAATATATAGAAGAATCAAATTTCGAATGCACAATGGGATATTATTAATTATTAAGCAATAATTTTGACAATCGTTGTGCAAACCAAAAACTGTTCTGTTAGCTTAATAATGATCTGCTTAAAACTCTTGAAACAATGCATGATCCATTATTTTTTTAAAGAATGTAATGATGAATGGCTACAAATAACACATACTTGCTCTATATGTAGGTCTGAATACCAGTAGTATCTAAATATATAAATAAATATCGTGGTATATGATTTCATTTGATTTTTAAGCTCTAATTTAGTAAAAAACCTTTTGTTAACTAAGCAAAATTTATGTGCTGTTCTTTGAAGTGCACTTCCATTCAGGATTGATTCTCTTTAAACCTTTCTTTCAGCACTTTGCACTCTGACTCAAATGTTGTAAGTTCAACACAGATTTTTTTTCATACCTCAACGACCATACGGTCGTTTTATACTGCTATTATCTTCAACTTTTCCATAATTGGGGCTCATTTATTGGTGTTCTATTCTCAAAAAATATTTCTAACCACAGCAATTGAGGTCTATAAGAATAATTGGAAACACAGGAAAATTCATCGGCATTCCAGCTATTCTTAACGGCGCCTTATATACTTTCGCCCCACTCCCCACCCAAATGGGACAACTAAGGAAAGAAAGACCAGGAATCCGAGGTGGCGAAACATAGTAGCAATCTGGCTCGACCTGTAGAAAACTGTTACATTTTATTTGGACAAATTCTTAAAACACTTTACTTTAAAAGTAGACAGCACACTTGGTCCAATGCGTCAAGCCACTTTTTTATTTAATCATACCGAAAATTCAGAAATATTTTATGACTTAAATATTAGTAAATATAGTTTTCTATGAAAAGTTTACAATTACCCTGAAATAAAGTGCTTTTAGAAAATATAATTATAAATATTAGTGATTATAAGAGTATACTATTTCTAACTTTTCAACAGATAGCAGGAACGCGAAAACCCGGCTGTATGGCCATGGTATACTGAAATCCGCACCCCCAAGGCGACCAGACAACCCGCCTGACGCTGTCACAGAAATTTTCTCCGCAGCGCAAGCCACTACCACGCCACATGGGTACGTTGCCCTACCTGACGATTTTGTCCCCATAACTGGTACATGAAGTGAAATATACGGAAGTGGGAGAGTGAAAAATTGGTAGAAAGTAAAGACCCATCCAGCATTCGTCTAAGAAGCTCTACCAAATTCTTTTTCTATTTTTTTTAATTTAATTCATAATTTTATTGAAATTAAATATTTTTATAGTTATGTCTAAAATCTTTGGAATTTTCACTCCGTAATATTTTCCATATAACCAGATCGGATATGCATTTTAATGTACTAGTAGAATTTTGGGATTCATTATTTAATCCAGTATTATAAGTGATTCGTTATAGGATTAAAACATTAGTAGTTTTTCTAGTCAAAGCAATATTCTCCAAATAAAATTATTTAAAGATGCATAATCAACATGTGTATACGTTGATCCACAGCTTTCCGGCCTCGCCGATAAGGATTAGCGCCTTCGCAAAATCCTTATCTGGTGTCATACCTTATCAGTTAAGTATATAACTACAGCTGTAACTTTCACTCCGCTGTGTTCAGTTGATCAGATATACTTGTATAAAGAAGGCTATGTGTACAAGATTGTGATATGTTCAAAATGGGGTATCCACTTGCTTCAAATGAAATTAAACAACGATTGGACGGTGTATATGGAGAAACATCTCCCATATATTCTACCGTAAAACAATGGGCCAAACTTTCTCGAATGGGTTGAAAAGCATTGAAGATGAAGAGCGTTCAGGACGTCCCTTGGAGGTGCTCAATCTGGAAACATCGCTCTTGTGGAAGAAGAAATTATGGAAGATCGGGGCTCAAAATAACAAAAATAGCAGCAAGGTTGGGCCTTTCTAAAACAACAGTACTTAGAATTATTCATGAACATTTAACATCAATAAGGTTAATGTAAGATGGGTGCCTACACTTCTTTTCTCAGTCCAAAAGCAGCAACGAGTCATCTGTTGTCAGCATATTTGGAGCTCTGACGTGGCAACGAGAGAGAAGTTCTGCAAACCATTGTTACAGGAGATGAAACTATGGCCCTGTACTATGATCCCTCGTCCAAAGGCGATTTATGGAGTGGCAGGCGTAAACTTGGTGAAGCACCGCCTATAACGGCCAAGGTCAGTCAAACAAGAATATCATGGCCACAATCTTTTGGGACTGTGAAGGAATACTCCTTATTGACTTCAAGGAGAGGAACATCACAGTAAATGGGGAGTACTATGCTGGCCTACTGCACAGACTACGTGCTTCCATCAAAGATAAAAGACGAGGAAAACTGAGTGGTGATGTGCGCTACCTTCACGACAACGTGCCTCGCACACAGCTCTTGTTGCAAAGGAAGCTGTGAAGAAATGTGGCTTCAAGGAGATTGACCATCCATACTGTGGCCCAGATCTTTTCCCAGTGACTATTTCCTCTTCTCAAAACTGAGGAAGGAAATTTAAGTGTGACGAAGAAGTGATGAATGCTGTTTATGCTCATTTTGCAGACAAGACTTCTGACTATTTGGAAGGGGAGTTGAAATGTTAATTCAAAAATGTGGAAGGTGTATTGCAATAAAGGGTCACTATATTTAAAAGTGAAATATAGTTTTTGTCTTTATCATACCTAGAAAATGGTTAGGCCGGAAACTTATGGTCCTACTCTCGTATTTATAAGAATTAACTCTCCCTGAGATATATATTTTACAACGTTATGTTGGTAGTTATATATGAATTTGTCTTAATAACAGTTAAAACAACTTTAAAAAATGTTACGTAAGTGTTAATGCTCTATAAAAACGGGGATAAAAAGATGGATGCATTTCGTTTAATGTTTAAAAACTACAGGAAGGAAATCTCTGTACTGGAGCTATGCGTCCACACCCTTTCGCCACTCCGGAAAGTTAAGATAAATGGAGCTAAAGAGAAGAAAAATGACATTTCCACTATCATAGCTCTTGCTGGATCTACAGCCCGTGTAATTAATTTTCGAACGGAGCACTGAGTCGCCGTTGTCGGATTAACTCGATATGGTCACATCCGTCTTGGAGCGGCAAGTGGCTCGCTCGGCAATCCATTAAAAGAGTGCGCGAGCGAGCGAGCAAGAGTTGTGGTGAATTCTGGATTTTTGCGTGTTGCTTGCTGTTCCATATGATCGATCGAGCCCGAGTGACCAGTCTGGGGCGGTAGAGACGGACCTCGGGGGAAATTACGCCAGAGTTCACACACCGACACGGATGCATGGTTGTGTAATGACATAAATGGCTTTTTTGCTTCTTGGTGTAGTTGAATTTTTTCGGGTCCATAACTCTGTAACGCGACTGATCTGCCAACATTTCCCCTGGTTCTGATTCGTGCATGAAAGGATAACCTGCAAAATCATTGGCATTATAGAACAAAATATAATGCGTACTGCAGAACTTTTAGTCATCTATTAATGAATAAATAAACCCTTAGAGGCTTATTTATGTGATTATAAAATACAAAAATAAATAAAATTTAATATAAAACAACAAATTATTCCCTGTAATTAAAAAACATCATGTGTAAATGGCTGTTATGTGTTGTACAGCTCGATCTGAGCCAAACACTTACAATAGAACAAAATGCAATTCCAGTTTTTCTTAATGAATGAATGAATTTTATTTCAACATACAAAAACTTATTTGATTGCCTAAGACCCTAGTCCCTGGTTC
Source organism: Metallyticus violacea (assembly GCA_030762175.1). Classification (NCBI taxonomy): domain Eukaryota; kingdom Metazoa; phylum Arthropoda; class Insecta; order Mantodea; family Metallyticidae; genus Metallyticus; species Metallyticus violacea. The sequence goes on from CM060841.1 coordinate 23,260,712, forward strand.
ATCAGCACCGCCGTGGGTGGCCGAGGTCGTTAAGGAGCGGACTCGTGAGCGGGAGATCTGGGTTTCGAATCCCACCAGCACCGCCCTCCGTGACTGAGGTGTTATTCCCGGTTTTCCTCAGTCCTCATAAATGACAAATGCCGAGGAGGTACCATAAACTTAGGCCCGGAACGTTTCCTTCCTTAAAAATATCCTTTCCCAATATATCATTTCATTTCACGTATCATCAGTGTCCACCACCTGTGGTGCCTCTGTAGCAAAAACACTATTAAAAAAAATAATGGTTCATCACAGCAGCTGCCCACTGGAATATCCAGGGGATAAGGTTCCGACACAACCAAAGGCACAATAATATAAATATTTATTACAAAAATAACGATCGAATTTTACCAACTTTAACTTTAAAGTTGCTCGTTTACCTGCATATAATATGTACATATCAATGTCCTGGTTATTTGTATAGAAATCCAATTGTTTCAATTACTCTGTCTCTGTTCCTCCATTACTCCCATTCTCAAATTTTGTCAGAATTCTAAACCATTTCACTTTTCCTGAAAAAAACTTTCTCAGCTCTGTAATAAACTCCTTTTTATTTTCGATAAAAATACTTTTTGCTAAGTCCTTACTTTCCAAACTATACTACATTTTTCAAAACCCAGGTTTCTCCTACACAACTGATGGTCCTGGTACTGTAGCGATAACAATACTTGCCTCTTAAAACCAAGATCGCGGGTTCAATCCTGGCCTGGACCCATGGATTTTTTCGGGCGTAAAAATACTAAGTATGGCTTCCTTCGGAAGTGAAATAAAGCCGTGGTCCCGTGTCGTACATTTACGGCACGTAAGAATACCTCAAGCCTGAAAGAAGAGGCCTCTGAGCAAATATGTGGGCCGTTTCACGAACTGATTTGAATGGGGCGCTGATGCCCTGTGAGGTTAAATAGAGTCGGTAAACAAACAAACGAAATTCGATTTTCTTACACTCTAGGATGCAGTGCAATGTTGTACCTAAATTAGCATAAAAATTCCAAACATTCACGTCCAGTTCCCCCTTAAGACTCCTTAATTTTCTAACCCCCGGCATTGCCCAAACAATTATCAATTATCACAATTCTATATTATTCTAAAGAGTCTTTATCACTTAAATGATAATTAATTGAGTCATCAATATTCTCCAGTAGTGTCCGCACTTTTATCAAAAACATTTTCAATAATTCCATTCCAAAATTCTCCCATTGCAAACTTTTCTAAAATGTTCGCATCTTAGCCAACCAACTACTTTTCAATTTCATACCTGAGCTGTTTAACAATATTTCCATCGTTCAAGGTAATAATTCTCTAGAAATATTTTAACCCTCGTTCGACCACTTTAGCTTTACTGCCTATTCTTCCCATACCAAGAAATGATACTACGTTTTTTAATGTGTTTAACGCCCGTTTTAAATACTGAGGCAACACAGAAAGTGGACACTGATGATACATGAGATGAAATGATAAATTGGGAAAGAATTTTTTTCTTAAAGGAAGAAAGCGTTCCAGCCCTAAGTTTACGGTACCTCCCCGGCATTTGCCATTTATGAGGACTGAGGAAAACGTGGAAAAAGCCTCAGTCAGGGAGGACGGTCCTGGTAGGAAATGAACCCCTGACCTCCCGCTCATGAGTCAGCGCCTTATCGTGGCGGTACAAGTGCAGTTGTGGGGATCTTGGCATTCTCTATGAATTTTTATCGTACATTATTCACTCCCCACATTTCCACACTAAACTCTTTCAAGCCAAAATATTCTCACACTTTACATTTTACTATAACATGTTCTGGTATCTCCCACGACCAACTTACTAGGTAGGTCAATAAGTTTCCGGACTCACCGATAACTTGTCTTCAAAAAATCCTTATCCGTTAAATGAATAATTGCAGCTATAACCTCCTTTCCGCTGTATTCAGTTGTTCAGATGAAGTTATTAGGTTCTTCAAAAGAGAGGAAGGGCTTACTCCAAATGAAATTAAACAGCGATTAATATACAACATACGCAGCATCCATCGTTACACTTAAATTTCCTTCCTCGAAGGACCTTGAGTTTAGAGAAGAGTAAATAGTCACTGGGAAAAGATCTGGGCCACAGTATGGATGGTCGATCTCCTTGAAGCCACATTTCTTCACAGCTCCCTTTGCAATAAGAGCTGTGTGCACAGGCACATTGTCGTGAAGAAGGCGCACACCACCCTCAGCTTTCCTCACCTTTTCTCTTTGATGGAAGTACGTAGTCTGTGCAGTAGGTCAGCACAGTACTCCCCATTTACTATGGTGTTCCTCTCCTTGAAGTCAATGAAGAGTATTCCTTCACAGTGCCAAAAGATTGTGGCCATGATCTTGTTGGTTGACAGAGTAACCTTGGCCTTTAGAAGCAATGCCAAGTTTATGCTACTTCATTCAATCTCTTTTGGGTTCGTCCTGGTGGTGTAGTGGTTACCATACTTGCCTCCTACACCCAAGAACGCGGTTTCGAACCCGGCCAGGACCGATGGATTTTTTCGGGCGTAAAAATGCTAAGTATGGCTTCCTTCGGAAGGGAAGTAAAGCCGTGGGTCGTACATTTGCGGCACGATAAAGAACCTCAAGCCTGAAAGAGAGGCCTCTGAGCAAAATCTGTCGGCCGTTTCACGCCCTGAGTTGAATGGAACGCTGATGACCTGCGATGTTAAAGAGCGTCCATAAATAAATCAATCAAAAAAATCTCTTTTGGACCAAGAATCATAGTAGAGGACCGTAGTTTCATCTTCTGTGACAATAGTTTGTCGAACTTCTCTCTCGTTGCCACGGCAGAGCTCCAAAAATGTCTAACAACAGATGACTCGTTACTGCTTTTGGACTGAGGAAAGAAGTCTAGGTAGCCATCTTGCACTAACCTTATTCATGTTTAAATGTTCATGAATAATTCGAAGGGCTGTTGCTTTAGAAAGTCCCAACGTTGCTGCTATTTCTGTAACTTTGGGCCGCCGATCTTCCATAATTTCTCCTTCCACAAGAGCGATGTTTTCAGGAGTGAGCACCTCCAAGGGCCGATCTGCACGCTCTTCGTCTTCAATGCTTTCTCAACCCATTCGAAAAAGTTTGTCCCATTCTTTTACGGTAGAATTTGAGGGGGATGCTTCTATATATACACCGTCCAATCGCTGTTTAATTTCATTTGGAGTAAGTCCTTCTTTTGTGAAGAACCTAATAACAGATCGACACTCAATTTTGAATATGTTGCAGTCTTCTACACATAGCGTTCTTTATGCAACTATATCTGAACAACTGAACGATAATCCTTTTCGGCGAGGCCGGAAACTTATGGACCAAACCTCGTATGCCATACGGTACGCATAATCATCGTAGATGTATAGAAAAAAATCACCGAATTAGTGGATAAACAGTGTGAAGTATGTTTTAGTGAAGGTTTTACGGAGAAGAGTAATGTTTAAAATGAACATCGTGGAAATAAATTACAGAGTGTTTCAATTAATATAGTTAATTCATGAACGTTTCTTTATTTTCAGCTTCCGTTGCCGCATGAAATGGCAAAACATAAGATGCAAATGAAAGACACTTACATAAGAAGAATTTAAAATATTGCCAAGCAGGAATGGGGGAACATTAGATTATACAAAATTAGATTACCTTCTGAAAATTGAGTTAAACTTTTATAATTTTTTTAAATATGTACATTTCAACGCAATGTTGCATACTGTGTATCATTATAAATCAATTAAATCTTAAATGATAAGCATAAATGTTATGTAATATTTTACTTTTAGTTTAAAAGTTGTAAGAAACTGCATTTTTGTTAGGTTCATTTATCATCAGCAATGTTTAAGGTAAAGTCATTATTTTATGAATTAAATGTACTGTATATAACTTAAAATAACTTATGCAATTAATGGTGTCCTTTAACTTCTATATAATTTTCGCTGAATTATCAAAACGAAATTCATTCTCACGCCAGTAAGAAATATTGACTTTTTCATTCACGTATACGTTCAAATTCGGTAGGCATCTCAGAAAACCATTCTTTACACCCTTCCCTGAATTTTATGAGGATAATTTAATCTAGTATAATATAATGTTATAGCACGAAACGTACATAAGGAACGATGAAAAGAGGTTATTTATAAGTCGAGGAGATCCTTTTTTGGATGAAAGCCAAAAAAAGGAATATGCCCTTAAAGTGAATCCCGAGAAAATTGATTTGCTGGGCTAGACCGTGGCGAGACCCAACTCCCCCACAAGTGACTGGGTCTTTGAAGGTTGTAACGAAAATATGATTTTACTTAGGTTACTGTATCAAGTTCAAGTCCTTATAGATTTGCAACCTTGGGAGGTAGGGGCAGTGGGGATAAACACTGCATAACGTACGAGGGTAAGTCCATAAGTTTCCGGCCTCGCAAATAATAAGGATTATCGTCTTCACAATATTTAAACATGAATAATGTTAGTGCCTAGACTTCTTTCCTCAATCCAAAAGCAGCAGCGAGTCATCTGTTGTCAAACATTTTTGGAGCTCTGCCGTGGAAACGAGAGACAAGTTCTGCAAACCATTCGCTACAGGAGATGAAACTATGATTCTCTACTATGATCCCTTGTCCAAAAGAGAATCAATGGAGTGACGTAAACCTCTAAAGGCCAAGGACACTTAGTCAACCAAGAAGATCTTGGCCACAATCTTTTGGTACTGTGATGGAATACTCTTCATTGACTTCAAGGAGAGGAACACCACAGTAAATGGGAAGTACTATGCTGGCCTACTGCACAGACTACAAGCTTCCATCAAAGAGAAAAGGCGAGGAAAGCTGAGTGGTGGTGTGCGCCTTCTTTTCGACAACGCGCCTGGGCACACAGCTCTTGTTGCAAGAAGAGATTGAAGAAATGTGGCTTCAAGGAGATCGACCATCCATCCTACAACCCAGATCTAGCTCCCAGTGACTATTGTCTCATATAAAGAAGGACCTTCGATAAGAAACTTTAAGTGGGACGAAGTGATGGATGCTGTTAACGCCCATTTTGTAGAGAAGACTTCTGACTATTTTTTTTTGGGGGGGGGGGTTGAAATATTAATTTAAAGATGTGAGTAGTGTATTGCAATATTGAAAAGTGAAATATAGTTTTTGTCTTTATCATATCTGGAAAATGGTTAGGCACCTACCCTCGTATTACGGCATCGAAGAATTTACTCCTGTTAAACCTTCCCAAACGCTGTGTGCTGTTGACAGGCGTAAATTGCAGCTGTTTTAAACAAAATATAGTCTATTTATTTTACGTTTACTGATGGCCAAGAAGTAATAATTGTTTTGTGCCAAGTGGTGTCCACAAAATACGAACATGAGGTTACCACAAAGAGGAAAGTAGCGGCCTATCTGCTCAACCTGAGATGATTTCTTTATTTTGTTTATGTCTTCAGTTACCATTTCTACACGGCTGCACTAGCGTCATGTTAGGTATGGCGAAAGGCACCAATAGGAGCGAATGTATTGAGTTGTCAGCGCTCTCACCAAAATAGCCAAACGTAAAATAACAGAAAATAAAATTGTTAACTCTCAACAATACTTATTCCGAAGATGCGGTCAAGGCTGCACATCTAATGGAATTTCCTTTGTCTGCAAGGAATGGGGTGGCTAGTGATTTCTGAAACGTCTAACCAATAATTGTAATAAAAGACAAAGCAATAAAACGGCCCTACTAAACAGCATTGTTGGATTATTTGAAGCAAAACTGAGCTCTTTCATCAGAACAATACCCCGCCCCGTTTCACACATGGACAACAGTCGGAAAGGCAAGAAGTGCACGAATTAGAATTTGAGTTGATTTCTATTTTGTGGTTTTAGCCCTAGTGGGTTCTTTTTGTTCTGAAATTTAATTTAACTCGGTGGAAGAAATGGACGTAAAACGAGCATGCTATCGACGTTGTGTTGGCGAAATCTACCATTTCGACGGTATGAAAATAAATTTAAATTCGTTTAACCAATAAATGTATAAATTTGATCTTTTTCAACCGACCCTTACACATGCCGTTTAATTGGTAAAAAAAAAAAAGGCCTTCAAATCTGCAAATTAAGCGACTTTTACAAAAGATAGTACACAGCCCGCATTTTTGCAGCGGACTTAAAAAGGTTATGTTTGTCTGCTATTTCATTAATTGTCTTCATATTTGACATTCTTAAGTTAAATGCTGACTGTTCTTTCGGAAGGAACAAGGTACCAATATTCCAAAAGTTCTACATTGTACATAAGATAATAACGCAGGAGTAGAAATTTATTCTGCAATTTTAGCCTGCGATGAATCTGTGACTTTTAATTTATTTGTTATAGAATAACATGCTTTTAACGCTACACTATACTCTCCAAGTTTCTTCTAAACCAATGGATACACTGGTAAGAATTTTGTACATAAATGATGAAAACGAAAAAAAATTGTATACATTCCGTAATGTTTTAGCTCATTATATATCATTCTATATCAGACTGTTTCAAATCTTTCTTTTCAAAGGATGAGATCTAAATCGCATCACATTCCCAACCTCTTTAGGGTACAACAGGTTTCTGCATTTTAAAGGGAAGGCACCCTTCCCCCTTAGAATTTTGCTGACCAACACCTACAATGTAAATGGAATACCTACAGAGCGATTATTCTGTGGGCAGCGCCTGCTGTTATTATCGGCTAATGCATTTCGCTCTGCTGGTTCATTGATATCTGTCACTCCAGTTGTATTTACCGTAGAGCAAACGGCTTGATAAATGACATCACATTCTGTTTGTAGATGGAAAAAAAATAACAAGAATAAACCCTCACACCATTATACCTCCGGCTTCTCAAATTATTTTCACAATAAATGTCAAGTTTCAGGTTTCTATACATGAAAAATAGCAAAAAAAGTCTTATAGAGTTTTTTGGGGGGGATAAGTGTTTAACGCCCGTTTTACTACTGAGGCACCATAGGGGGTGGACACTGATGATACATGAAATGAAATGACATATTGCGAAAGGCTTATTTTTTTTAAAGAAGGAAACGTTCCAGGCCTAAGTTTAGGGTACCTCCCGGCATTTGCCATTTATGAGGACTGAGGAAAACCTGGAAAAAACCTCAGTCAGGGAGGACGGTCCTGGCAGGATTCGAACCGTAGACCTCTCGCTCACGAGTCCGCACCTTAACGACCTCGGCCACCCGTGACGGTGTCTTATACAGTGTTTATTGAAAAGGATAACATGTTTTCACAGGTCATTGATATGGATTAAATGGAAAAAGAAGTACAAAGAAGGATCTCATTAACCTGGAGAGCATGTTGGGCCTTTAAGTTTATATAGTTAGACCAAACACTAACTAAGCAAATCAGATTCCAGACGCTGGAAATCTCTGTATATCCTGTATTACTATATGGGTGCCAGACATGGTCACTAACAGAATAAAAAAAGAACAAAATTCAAATATGCTAAAGAAAAATTAAACCAAGACCTTGGGAATAACAAGGACAAAATACCTATAGCATCAATAAATCAGTTATCTCAGACAACAAACATCGCACAAATAGCTACCAGAAGCAAACGACAATGGGGCGGTCACGTCGCAAGAATGCAGGACAATAGGTGACCTACAAGATCTCCAAGTGGGACCCCCGGATAGGAAAAAGAACACAAGGCGGACACAGAAGAAGATGGACAGACCTCTTCAAGGAACATGCAGGTTCAGATTGTCAAGAGTAGCAAGAGGAAGAGAAAAATGGAAATCTCTTGAGAAGGAACTAGTGCAGTGAGAAATGGAGTAACCAAAGAACAAGTCAGTGAGAGTGTCTTAAACAGCATACGAACAACTAGCGTGGAATAGCTCACTACGTTAGGAAAAATCGAGCCTTCCCTACTTGTTGGGAGACTTTTGCCCTTATGGGATGTAATAGGCTATCTTTATCATTGACATGGATATAAGGTAGTCTTTAACGTCACTACAGTAAATGTTTTATATTTCCCATGAATTATCTCACATGTGTAAATATTGCGATTGTAAAATGATACATGTTTTTATCACTGCTAGTATTTGTTTTGACTCCCAGATTCAAAGAGCTAAGACAAATTTTTGCTACAATTTTCTTAAGAACTAGTAAAGTGATCTAAAATGCCGTCTTCAATATATTTACAACCGTGTTATTTATTTCACGCCAATATCCAAAGTTAAATTAAATATTTTGTGGAATTTCTATTCAGATTTCTTTCACTTTATGGTTTATATCCAGACTACATATAATAATCATTTTAATCCAGATATAGGTTCATTTGTACATATATTAAAGAACTTTCAAATATAACTGAACCTTGTGCCAAACCGATTTACAGTAGTTGACATTTAGAGTAAGGAGTATCATTAGATACTGCAACTTCTTTGGTTAAGGATTTGAGTTAATTTAATACTTTTTTCATACAATATCTGCAAGGTTAAGAAAAAGCTACGAGGATTTCCTAGCAAAGTGTACAGAATTTCTGTTATCTCACAGTACAACTTGGTTTTTTTTTTTTTTGAGTAATATTTAACGCCCGTTTTTACTACTGAGGCACCACAGGCGGTGAACACTGATGATACAAGCGATGAAATGATAAATTGGGAAAGAATTTTTTTTTTTAAGGAAGGAAGCGTTCCAGGCCTAAATTTAGGGCACTTCCCTGGCATTTGCCAGTTATGAGGACTGAGGAAAACCTGGAAATAACCTCAGTCAGGGAGGACGGTCCTGGCGGGATTCGAACCCCAGATCTCCCGCTCACGAGTCCGCGCCTTAACGACCTCGGCCACCCGTGGCGGTGTACAACTTGCTGTTTGCAGATCTGTGAGGATTGAAGTAAACCTGTTAACTGAGAATGATATTATTGGATACTTAGCCAGTATTCACAGCAAGGTGAGTCAAGTTTGCATCCCGCAATCATTAACTCTTCCCCCACCTGGTCAACTAATACTATCTGTAGTGTGAATTGGGATGTTTTGCGCATCCTGTTTACGGGTTAGGAGAGGTTCACTATCTGCGCTATATCTCTCCTGGTGTGGGAGGCTGCCGCTTCAAGGGTACCGCGAAGTATAGGTATGTCTTTATCTGTGCATGCACTAAATTACATAAGTCCGGCACATTGATTCGAACCCAGCCAGAACCGATGGATTGTTCGGGCGTAAAAATCCTAAGTATGGCTTCCTTCGGAAGGTAAGTAAAGCCGTGGGTCCCGTGTCGTACATTTACGGCACGATAAAGAACCTCGTCTGAAAGAGAGGCCTTTGAGTAAAATTTGTCGGCCGTTTCACGTCCTGAGTTGAATGGGACGCTGATGACCTGAGATGTTAAAGAGCGTCCATAAATAAATCAATAAATCAAATAAAATCAATCAATCCGGCACATTGAGAATGTCAGCTCTTAAAGGGTTGCCTTTTGACCCGCGATGCTTTTGTTGATTAACAAAATTTACTTCAACAAAAATATTTGAAATATTAGCCATTTTAGTGAAAGAAGTATTGCTATCCAACATTTATATGCCAACTTTAATTAGTCAAGAATATAAGATAGCAAATTTAGTCATTTTTCACTCCTCAGTCCCGCAAGTCTTTCTTTTGACACTTATGTTTGTTTCTGTGTGTAGGTTAAGTATATTTTCCAGCGGGTTAAGAATAAAAATAATATTTACTGCATTCTCATTCCATAACCATTCCGAAAGTCTGCAGGAATTAAATTGCACAAGTAGATGGGTCTTGGTGGTACTTTAGAGTGAATCAGGAGGAAGTCTAGAGCAAATAAATCTTGCAACGTGGTTTATGGTACTCGGTCGTCTTTCAGCAACGGTCTTGGTAGTAAAGAATGGTTGGGTCCATCGACCGCATCCCCGTAACATAATGAAAGTAGCGCCGACGTTACTCTCCATATTCGTTTACGATGATGACACAACAGCACTATGCTTGGTTGTAAAACTTCCATCAGCGACCACAAAACCAGCTCTCTCTTTCATCTCCCTTACAGACCTCTTTCGTCTCTTCTATATCATCTACTCGAAGCTTCATACAACCCTTAACAAAAACATTTGGACATAAAGCTACTGTGTATGGATCCATAAAAAAGATCACGATAAACAAACCTATAGAACATGAAAATGCTAGGAAAGTGTATAAGTTAACTCTTGTGTAGCATAGAAAACTTATTAATTCTGATTTCAATTATTATTTCATTTATATTTCTTCTGTATTACCATGCAATTTATTTCTAGATCAATAACAGTGGACTAATATTGTCACACACACCGTTGAGGAGCATCAAAAATTACTAAATTAATACACTTTTGGGACGTTTCTTATTTCATAAGGATTTATATTCTTTAACTTAAGTTAACTTTGCTAGTTCAGTGAGTACAGAGATGTTGCAAGGATCAATTGGTTAACCACTTCCTATGGCACTCCCTAAGGGACTTTACTATGACATCAACACCATGCAGAGTTATGCTGCACCCGGAGCCTGTCATGCGTCACTAGGAAGTATTCAGAACACCTACTCAGAGTTCTTTTATTGGTTGATATATTTTAAATCTAGGGCGTTGGTACACCAGATTGATAACGCCGACTTGACAATGTAAGAGACCCCCCTAGGCAAGCATATTTTATATAAGGAGCTGCAGATCTCACTGACGGCGCTCTTACACTCATCTACCAAGTCCTCGCCCGCTGGGCCCTGCCGTAGTTGCCGCTTCTGCTGGTTCTGCAGGATCGACGTTATGGACGGCGACGTGATTCCGTTCATCTTCCTCCTACAACGGCCGACACATGTCCTAAGGTAAGAACTCCGTCATGTAGGGACCTGTATCAACATTACATAACCTGTAGTACTCCAACTCAGCACCCACGGGTGTAACATGTAATCATAGAGTTTTGCCAAGAGAGTAAAGTATTTTCCATCAGACCTCTCACACTACTCACCCCCACGTCACGAAAGTGGTCGTGACAATATCACTGTCTATTAACCTACAGTATCCTCAGTATAAAAAGAACACATAAATAGCAGCTATATTAACACAGTACTAGAATATTTATTTAATTTAATACTTCCACAAAACTAACTTCCATTTTAAACACATTTACTAAGAAAATAGACATCTTCAATTACCAAAATTTCAAACTTCTTTTTAAATATCTTAATATAAAAGGTGTCAAAAATATTTTTGTTATATTTAATGCTTCACTCAAGGATTAAAATATACTTAAAATATGTTCAAATTGGCAGCACAGGATCTTATTACAATATGCGAGTAAAATAAATATAAATTCAGAAGTCAACATAAAAATATGTACTATCATTGATCTTGGATGTATTTTAAGAACAGTCTTGTATTTTTCAGTAATACTCAAGCCACATATAAATAATGAAAGGTGATGACTTTGCAGGGAAAATGTTTTGGATTCTATCTGAAAAAGACCAGTGAATTGGCTATATGTGGTTCCTATTTTTGTTCAAAGTAATTCCAACTCTAAAGGAAACTGTGGCTAGAATAGTTTAAATTAGATTAGAGATATTCATGTGTTACAATATTGGACACAAGTTTTAATGGATAAAAAGAAATTATGAATTTTTCTTCAATTAACGCGATATTGTTTCGTGACTTTTGTAAAGAAAGTAAATATAATATTCACAAATTCAGAAAAATTGACCAACAACTTATACTCATGACCATACATGATTTATTAGCACATGTTCAGAAAGAGGGCAGTCCGAAAAGTCCAGCCATTTCACATTAAAACAAAAATAATAGCTTACCTAGTACAAAATGATTTTACCAACAGAATGTTCCCAAAATCCTTTCCTTTTTCAGAACAGGCAAAAGTCTATGCCGAAACCTAGCCTAGCTAAGCTCATCTCGCCCGCGGTAATATACACCGAGGTTATTTGAGTTATGGGCCGCATGAACACGGCAGCTTACTGGGGAAATGCAAAAGCCGCAACCGGAAAAAGGCAGATATAGTCGCCGCGCTTCAAGTTAGAACTAGTATTTTTACTGACAGCATAAAATATTGTATTTAAAACTAACAATAACAAGAACTAATCCGTATTGAAAATAATGCCCCTTAGGGATAATGTTATTGCCGACATTTGCATAGGAAATTTGTTTATTTTATTAAATTTTTCTGTCGTAAGGATATGGCGGTGCGCAACACGTTTCTTGGTTGTGAGAGACCCTGCCGCCCGTAACATTTTAACAATGTGTCAAACAGTTTCTCTACCTGGAACACGTTTGCCAGAATATTTTCTTGCAGATCGCCTGACCACTTCTGTGCAAGAATTCGTTTTCAAGTATGTATTGAACACAAAACTTGCCCTTAAATTAAAGGCATAACTAACTAAGCACTGGCGCACAATCACGTAGTAAGAAAACTTCCCTTCAAGTTGCTACAATACATACGGCCTCAAGAACTGGCTCCTAGTAGGCAGCCGGCTCTGCCAGCCGACAAGTAAAAAATAATCTCATTGTGCATTGTAGACAAGACTGCACATACCAGAGTTTCACTGTAAATGATGACGCATGCGCTGTAAACTTCCTTCTAACTGGCTAGCAAGTTACACCACGGACCTATTTCGATCTAGTGCACTTAGCTAGATCATTTCAAGACATGTGAGGGTAGGTCCATAAGTTTTCGGCCTAACCATTTTCTAGGTATGATAAAGACAAAAACCATATTTCACTTTTTATTACACTACCCTTTATTGCAATGAACTTCTCACATATTTGCATTAACGTTTCAATCCCCCCTCCAAAATAGTCAGAATTCTTGTATGCAAACTGGGCATAAATATCAGCCATCACTTCTTCGTCAAACTTACAATTTCCTTCCTCGAAGGTCCTTCTTGAGTTTTGGGAAGAGGAAATAATAACTGGGAGCTAGATCTGGGCTGTAGGGTGTATGGTCGATCTCCTTGAAGCCACATTTCTTCAGTTTCCTTTGCAACAAGAGATGTGTGCACAGACGCGTTGTCATGAAGAAGGCGCACACCACCACTCAGATTTCGTCTTTTCTCTTTGATGGAAGCTCATAGTCTGTGCAGTAGGCTAGTATAGTACTCCCCATATACTGTGATGTTCCTCTCCTTGAGGTCAATGAAGAGTATTTCTTCACAGTACCAAACGATTGGGCCCATGATCTTCTTGGTTGTTTGAGTGACCTTGACCTTTAGAGGCGGTGCTTCGCCAGGTTTACGCCACTCTGATGAATCTGTTTTGGATTTGGGATCAAGTAGAGGACAATAGTTTCACCTCCTGTAACAATGATTTGCAGAACTTCTCTCTCGTTGGCATGGCAGAGCTCCAAAATGCTTGCCTGACAACAGATGACTCGTTGCTGCTTTTGGACTGAGGAAAGAAATCTAGGCACTAACCTTATTCATGTTTAAATGTTCATGAATAATTCGAAGGACTGTTGTTTTAGAAAGGCTCAACCTTGTTGCTATTTCTGTAACTTTGAGCCGCCGGTCTTCCATAATTTCTTCTTCCACAAGAGAGACGTTTTCAGGAGTGAACACCTCCAAGGGCCGACCTGCACGCTCTTCGTCTTCAATGCTTTCTCGACCCACCCGAAAAAGTCTGGTACGTTCTTTTACGGTAGAATATGAGGGGGATACTTCACCATATACCCCGTCCAATCACTGTTTAATTTCATTTGGAGTGAGTCCTTCTTTTGAGAAGAAATTAATAACAGGTCGAAACTCCATTTTGAACATGTCACTATCTTTTACACATAACCTTATTTATGCAACTATATCTGAACAACTGAACACAGTGAAGCGGAAGTTACAGCTGCAATTATTTACTTAACAGATAAGGTATGACAACAGATAAGGATTTTGTTATGGCGATAATCCTTTCGGCGAGACCGGAAACTTATGGACCTCCCTCTTATCTGTTCTCTATATTAAGTACAAAAACAAGTTAGATTATGCAAAATAAAAAGAAATACTGGAAATACGTAACATTTCGATTAACCACATAGCTTTTTAATGTAAAAAAAAACTATCACAAACTATGAGGAGATAGTCCTACATTTTATTTTATAAATATATTAAGTTTTAGAATTATTTTATAATATAATCACACACTTATTACTATTCGACGTTATTGAAAGTATTCTGCCTGAAAGCACTGAAAAGCTTCATGGCGAGAAATTCAGAATTGGCAGAAAAAAGACTCACAAAAAACTTTTTTTTTTTGGGAAAAATAATACCAAATGTTTTAGAAACAGATACTCTGTCACCTGGAACCTGGCCAGTTTAAGAATGCTACAGCAAGAAATTGCAACAAAGTAAACTATAGCATTGTATACTGGAAGTGCATGCCACCATACGTGCGTGCATGTGGAACACATAGGACTATAAAAAGCCTTCTCTATTCCTCCTCTTCCCTACCGACACAACCAATAAAAACTTTTATCGTCCGTGTGACGACATAATGCGCAGAAATGTTATACGCTCCTACTTTGTTTCAGATGGGAGTAGAAAACCTCAGTAGGCAGCCCTAGGACAAAACTTGCTTCACCCCTCTAACCCCGCACCAAACTTGGACTCTAAATCTTGGAGCAAATATCTTCTAATGACGTTGAAGCTTGTGTGCTAACGAGACAAGAAACAGGCTCCCCAACTTTACAACTTGTACTACCACAAAAGGGTTGGGATGGTTAACGCGATAACTTTCAAACCTTGCTTTCTATGGAGACTATATGCGGCGTTCTTGTCTGTTTATGGATTATTTGCTTTTTATGGTAATGAAAATGCGGCCATAAAGTTAGATGTCAATACAAGAGCTGAAGTCAAATATACCAACATCAAATAAAGAAAGCACTAGTAAAGTTTCTATAGCAACATCATAACTGAATTACACAATAGAAGAAATAGGATATAAAAACGATTTCGCAATAATAACAAACATATGACACTCAGCGTGCGGGGAAAATGTGCAAAGAATATACGGGGTGGAAAGGGAGTTGAAAAACAGACAAGGAACAGGAAAAAATTACCCCCCTGTTATAGTTCAACCCCAAAGCTATAAACTTGTTTGCGGACAAAAAACACAATGACTTACAAACAATTGATTCTGCTAAGTACAGAGTGTTGCTTTAGTGTATTATATTACTTGAAAATCAAGTACAGTTCATACAACCGCCTTAACATTTCCACGAAGGCACTTTGTGGATAGCATAAGGTGCAGCCTGCTTATGACTATGCCTCCACTAACGTCTTTGGTTTACATTTGAGTAGCTATGATCACACGTCACATCGCAACGTAGCTATCATTAATACTGAATGCACATAGCTGCACATTGAAACTTCTGAAACCCTTTGTTCCCAATTTGTACAGGTTTTCTCAGCACCCTTGTATAAGTGTGTTCTATGCTTTCTCTGTTAATATATATCACATTTGCCTCTAAACCCAAGGTCGCGGGTTCAAATCAAGTCGATGGCTTTTTTGGGGCGTAAAAATCCTAGGTACGGCTTCCTTCGGAAGGCAAGCAAAGCTGTTGGTCCCATATCGTACATTTACGGCATGTAAAAGAACCTCAAGCCTGAATAAAGAGGCCTCTGCGTAAAATTTGTCGGCCGTTTCACGCCCTGAATTGAAAGGGACGTTGATGATTTGTGATGTTAAAGAGCGTTCGTAAATAAACCAAATCAACAACACCGTATACCGTCGATGGGAAATGCAGGTGCTCTGAAGTGACTCCTTGTCATCTCCATACCGTCCTATAATAGAGTTTATCTTTATCTACTGTTTGCATATTGCTCCAGAACTACTACTATTTTTGGTCTTTCTTTTGCAAGTAAGATTATCTACAAAGGGAATGAATGAATAGTGTTTAACGCTCGTTTTTACTAATGAGGCACCGAAAGCGGTGGACATTGATGATACATGAGATGAAACGATATATTGGGAAAGGGTTTATTTTTAAGTAAGGAAACGTTCCAGACCTAAGTTAAGGGTACCTGCCCGGCATTTGCCATTGATGAGGACTGATGAAAACCTGGAAAAAACCTCAGTCAGGGAGGACGGTCCTGGCAGTATTCGAACCCAGACCTCCCGCTCAAGATTCCGCGACTTAACGACTTCGGCCACCGGTGGCGGTTTCTGCAAAGGGTAAAATATCGTTCAATATCTTACACTTATCATTTCACATTAATGTATAGTTATTCACACTAGTTATGTTGAATAGTGCGGAGTCATATTAATTTTTAAATAGGATTTTTACATTAGTAAATGTCGCAGAATAATCATGAATTCCATCTTCCGTGCCAGAAAAGTAAACAAAAGAACAATTAATGTCATACTGTGATCTTCGAAACTTCACCGCTAAGTCCCAGCACGCACAGTACAATACGGATCAGAGGCATATACCAATCGATGTGATCTAAGAGACAGTGTTTAAGGGATAGTCTGTGAAACGCCAAGATTGTATAAATTCCCAAACCGCAGGATGTAAAGATTCACTAGGTACATTAATTACTGTAATAATTAATAATAATTAATCTTCTAGAAACATCTGAACATATTTTATTCATACTTGTAACACTTGTATTCATGCAACAACAGTCCGTATAAAACTCAAGGCAAATTTTCATGACAACGACTTTGCATGCACTTAATTATTCTTATGTGAAAGAGGCTTCTCCTATCGCTTTCTGGTTGATCAAAATAGTTCACAAGCTTACCGAGACAGTGTTTTGTACTGCTACTGCTAAACAGAGTCCTCCCAGATAATAAACGCAAATGCAAACATCAGGCCAAAATAAATGTTCTCCTCAGACACTTTTCACAGTGTTTGCATTTAGCAACTTCCTAGGTGAGCCACCCCTGCAAATAAATCATTGAAAATATCTCCAGTTATTTGACTATCGATTCGTTTCTGCAGGTCATTGCGATCGTCCAGTCTTGCTAGACCCGTCACCTTGTACAGGTATGTTAAATATAGAGTTCAGTAGCAGAACTGAAATCCAACAACAGCTACAGTACAATATCACAAGTATTTGATACTACGAGTGCAAATGTGTCTTGCTGTGGACTGCGGTCACTTCCAGAATCTTTTATTGAAATTATCTCCCTCAGATGAACCAAGGTAAGGTTCCTACAACTTTCATTAATCTAATTTACTTTATTCATTAGTTACTGGGGAAAAAATTGGGTTCGTTTTTATAAGAATCACTCTGTATAAATATTTTGATTGCGATGTTTTAATATACTAAAGTGGATAACATCTTTGCGTCACAAGCATGAGTTTTCCATTAAGTACCTGTGGTTTGAGTATTTGAATCGAAGCTTCATTTGCGGTCCATAATCTGGTACCTATGTAGTAAGAAAACCTGCGTGTTGCGTAACGAGTTCACGAAACATGTTCGTGGTTGGCAGACGCGCATTCAGTTATGTACAGCTGAGCTTGACAACTGTTTGTGAGGTGACGTTCAGTAGTACGCGACGAGGAAGGTGGAAACATTTTAAAAACATTAATACAGACATGGAAATGGATTCGTTTCAGAATAAATAACTGCTTAAGGCATTTGATACCATATTATTCTCTTTCTACTTCTGAGCGAGCAAGGATTTTCTACTTTTGCTTTTTGTCAAACACAAATACAGAACAGTAGCATGTAGTGGCAAGCCAGGGGCTAAAGCTAAGCAACACTGGGTTACTGATTAAAGATTAAGTATTTAATTAATCTTTTATTAGATGTAAGTTTTAGATTTTAAAATATACCGTGGAAGATACAGAATGTCCAAAAATTGAGATAAATTAGGTAATGTTATTTAAATGACGTTTTGTTAAGGAACCAATGGGCTGCAATTTTCAACAAGGTGTTATGTCATTAATGCTTCCCTTAGTTTGTGTACTCATTCGATGTGGCACCAGTTCATTTGACAACGACGTACGTTGGCACCTGACAGCTAAATACGACAATCACTGGATAGGTCGGGGTGGGCCCGTTGCTTGGCCAGCGCGCTCGCCTAACTTTAATCCTTTTGATTTCTACTTTTGGAGACACGTGAAATCCGCAATATGGTTTGTCGCGTAAGTTATTTCTAACATACATAACATAAGCACTTAAAAAGAAAGGTAAATTACACACGTATATTCAGCAAGGAGATGCTGGAACTGCCTCCCTTGGTTGTTCAAGCATTTCTGACACCTGCTTAGGAAATTGCTCATTACACTCTACAGTTCCCTCTGAGAAATGGTAGTAATTTCTTGACGAATGATTGTTTTAAGTTCATCTAAAGTTTGTGGATTTGTTTTGTACATTTTTTATTTAAATGCCTCCCAGAGATACAGAACACTTCCCATTTCACGAAATTTATTACTAATCGATGAATGGAACTGCAATTAGGAACGTAAACATCAGGAAATTCCTCTTGAAATAATCTCCTTACAGCACGCGGTGATTCTGTACGCATGTATTAATCATACATGAATACTCTTTGGGGAATAGAATACTTGTATTGACACATTTCACTTGATACACTTTCACTCAAGACATTGCATTGCGTCGCCTAATAAATACGTGCTTCTTAGGCAAGATTTCAACGCACACTCTCCCCGCCTCCGCCGACATAGCGCTTCCGGCCGACTCCGCGGTTGCGTCAAGCATTGCTCACCCAGTATCTTTATTGAACAGACAGTATATTTCACTAGAACAATTGGGATTGTGAATCTCTTCTCGAATGGGCACCAATGAAGAGACGGAGACGGTTATCAGGAGCTGATAGTGAGATCAAAGGATGCATTTCTTCCATTCCAACATCACGAAATATTTTCTTCATTTGGTAGAAGTGTGTCTTAAAATCCCATATAAAGAGTATTTCTGCGTTGCATTTATTAATATATTGCTATTCATATTTATAGTTTACAATCTACGGATGACATTTACCAGTTTTTTGTGAAGACATGACAACATAATAACACCAAAATTAATAAAATATAAACCGGAATCAATGATTTTACCCGCTGTGAGTAGCACGGGGCGAGAAAACCGGGAACCTTGCACAGTCAAACCATTTCTCAATAGCGCGGGAGATCTGTCGAAATTTTGCAAAGATTAAGGACAAGGTTTAGGAATTCTACTATGTCTAAGACACAAGCGTATGAATGGCTCAACAGTTTCACAAAAGGACGAGGAACTTTGTAAAATTAAAATTACCAACGTCGACTCCACGTGGAAAGTTAACCGAAAGGATATTCGTGTAGCTGGGGACTTTATCGAGAGAGAGAGAGAGAGAGAGAGAGAGAGAGAGAGAGAGAGAGAGAGAGAGAGAGAGATTGACGTTTGACGATTTCTAAAATCGTTTCTGAGGTTGGGATAAGTTACGGCAGAGTTCAGTCTACCATTTCGTATGACTTGCATTACCGAAAAGTCTCGCCAAAGTGGATTCCTGGAATTCTCATTCAGAATCAAGAAAGCTACAAGTGAGGGAGTGTCAGGTGCTCTTGGGGTCAACAAAAATGTTCCTGCGATGAAACATGGCTACACTATTACCCAATAGTGGAGGAAAAGCGGGAAAATCTGTCTATTAAAGCAAAAACTCATCTGTTAGCCGGGAAGTTTCTCTTGACAATTTCTGGGACTTCAAGAAAATCTCTTTATTGAATAAAATGCCAATTACAGCTTATTGATGCCATCTTCTGGTTGAAAAAAGCATGCTTATCGACGGTAAAAAAAATCAACTATCGATTAGAAAATTTCTTCTCCAAGCCAACGCCCGTCCACATGCGACTATTTTGACAAGGGAAAAGCTAATGTAAACCCACTGGACAACATTAGAACACATTATAGTTAAGCCTTATCGCCTTACGATTACTATAAACTTGAACTGTCAAAAAAAAAAAATCGAGATGTCGGTGATTCGACAGAAACCACCTCAACCCTTCAATAATGAGTATAAGAAGTTTCCTATACACTGCGGAAAATGTGTTTATAAATAAGGAAATTAGACAAATTAAATGTCTTTAATTTAATTTCAACAAATTACAAAAATTCGAGTTTCAATATATTTTGGGCACTTTGACCGAAAAAAAATATAATTTTTTTTATTTCTTTAGTTAAAGTAAATAAGTGCTATGTACACAACTACATTTGTGCCTGTAAGTAACAATACTTAATGTTTATCAAACTGTGCCACCCTTTACAATAAATGCCGCCGGTATAGAGAAAGGATCAAGGAAAACGCGCCATATATTTGACGTTAGCCGCACAAAGCCGGAAAGCCCCATTTCATTATATCTGGCTCAGATTACGATTTTCCCAAATTGACTGCTGCACAATTCCTGCATAACGACAAGCAATGAATTAGATTGGATCACTGGATCAATCAAACCTAAAATACGACACCCCAAAGCCCCAGCTTGATCATTAACTGAACCAATGCATGCAAATGCCGCAGGTCACTGTGTTATTCAAGCAAAGCTATCATGGCCACGCACCGCGTTTCTTTATTTTTAATGATCGAATAATTATTCTCTTTAGGACACATCAGGCGAGGAAATTAAATTGGGCACTTAAACAAGGGTTCTTTCCGAGATGCCAACTGAGGAAAACTTTCTGAATACTTCATCAATCTCGCGCGTACGGGAGGTTTACGAGGCCAGTAACGTTAAATTAACATGAGCAGACAGCGGACTCATAACGGGAGGTATATTTTGTGCAGAATTAAAAAAAGGAAGGTAACTGCATTTGGCGCGCTCCACGACAATTCCGGGCTGTTAATCGCAGCGTACGGGGAGCCCATTCGTGATGATGTTGGTATAGAGTGAAGACGCTACCGCGACAGGTGTGTCTTAAGAGGGCGAGAAATTATGTCGTAAAGTTAATTTAATATCCTCACGTTGCTACGACATGACTATCTCACTTTATCATTTTTTCCATCCTTTTTCGTCTGAAAAAAAGGGACAGGCAACGCAAGAAACTAACCAACAATGATACAAAATAATGAACAAAACAGTAGATAAAAATTTCTCTTCTTAGAAAGCTGATTATTAAATTTATTTCTTTTTAGAAGTTTTGTAATACGTGCCAAGTAACATATTGTTATGGATGTAATGATATTTAAGCATTAACTTTCATTTCGATACAAATATTTTAGCGAATTCTGAAAGAATGCAATTTCTTGCGGTTGTACCCATGCGGCGATATTTTAATAATTTCTTCAAATCTCTATCGTCCTACCTGCTAGACCCTACAATGAACAATAACGTGTATGTATGCAAAGAAAAAACTGTGTTAACATAACAAAACTGAATTCACACAAACAGAAAATGATGAGCACTAATCATCTTAGACTTTTACAGTTACAACAGTTGCTCAAAATGTCCATCATCGGCGTCGATACACCTCTGAGTACGTTGAACTACTGATTGAGCAAAGTTTGCGAAAGTGTCCTCAGCGATTACAGTACATGTCGTTTCAATTTCTTCCCGAAGTGCTGTCAGTGTAGCTGATTTTACTACGGTACACGGTCTACCATGAGTCTCAAATTTGTCTCGAATGTGTGCAATTGTTACTCGCGTTGCCGGTTCTGTTCTGTACACACGTCTCCATTGCCTTTGAACTTCAACAACCTTCTTAGTTTTCCAATACCACTTCAAAATTGCTTTTTGCTGTTTATTGCAAAATTACACTATTGAAGGTTGGAATTAACCTAAAAAGAAAAAAAAATTAAAAAAAAAAGTTAAAAATCGCTCCAGTGGAAGGAATATTTATTTTCAAGGAAATTCAGTAAATATCTTTAAAATTAATTTTCGAAAAGCAGGAGAATCGGTCGGGTCATTATGAGTGGGGGTTAAAGCGAAACCTGAAAATTTCACTAGCGTTCACAATTTAAAATGTTTTAAAAGAAATTTGGTAAATGCAATTAAACAAAATAAGAAAAATAACTCCGAAAATTAGTGAAATCAGACTATTATGATGGAGGGGTTAACTAAAACCCGAAATTTAAAAATCGTTGTAGTGACAGTAATGTTTGCTTTTCGCAAATAAATAAAATTAAAAGGGGGGGGTTTCAGGAGAATCGGGCCATTAGAAGTGGGAGTATACTTGAAATTCACAATTTCAAAATTGATCTAGCAGCACGAATATTTCTATTTTCACCACAAAACTTCGTAGATATGATTTAAATAAAATAAGAAAATCAGGGAAATCGGGCCATTAGGAATGGGAGTTTACCTGAAAATTTAAAAAATCCCTCTATCGGCACAATATTTGTTTCTTTGCTACAAAATTCGGTATACATCATTTAACAAAATAAGAAAAATATTTTTTGAAAATTAGGGAAATTGAACTATTAGGTGTAATGGTTTGCTTGAACACCGAAATTTAAAGAACTGTCTTGAATTTAAAATTTTCTATATTGTTTTAAAATAAAAGGACAAATTAATTCAGCACATAAACTGTATTTATAACGACGCATATGTTTTACATTTAACAAAAGCATCGTCGTAAAGATAGCAAATGTGAAATATTTATCTAATATGTATTTGAGAATTATATTTATATGTAAGAGCGCTCTGTAATATCCTTCAGGAAAACGTTTGTGTTGCATGTTTTTACTACAATAACATTTAGATTAAATTTCAAAAGCACTGAAAATTGATGAAACTTTAAATTGTTTGTTGTTGAATATGCAAATTTGCTTGGTACATAGTAATTGTTTCTGAATGGTAACATGTTTTTGTTTTATTGGCACATTAAAACATCTTCTAAAATGCAAAATGTAACTCGAAACTTTCTGTTATTTTTCTGTATTTAAATGAATGTAAAGATGATATCAAGGACTCAGTTCATTAACATGGTTATATTTAAAACTGTTTAAAAATACACGCATATTACAGTTTTGTTTCATCATTTGCCATATATTTCACTTAATTAATAGTATACCATTAATTTTTACGATACTTATAGGTTTCAAGAATTCTAAATTTGTTCCCCTAATGCCATACAGTAATATCATAAGTTATTTAATTTTATTAATTATTAAGACCACAATTTGTATTTTATATTCATTTTCAAAGTTAATCAAGTGAATGCGGAATTCGCTTAGGGTTCTGCGTGACGAACTTCTGTTTTTAAAGAGGTAAACACAAACGTATGTTGCCTTAGAGGGCCATGAAATCCTGAGCACAGTAATCATGGATGAAAAGTCATTGAAAGTGATGTGTAGTGTTTAGATGTTCAATTTAGTTTTAAATTATGGTACTTTCAATTGAGGAACGTATTTTTCTTGTTGAACATTCTTTCGATAAATACACAGATTTAGTGCAGGAGGTATTTGCCGCTAAATTCCCAAAAACAGCTTTACCCCATCGTAATACAGTTCGTTGACCTATTGAGAAAGACCCAGTGTTAAATGCCGAACGAACTTGAAGACCCCCTAAACTAAACGAAGAGAAGTTGTTGGACATTTCTGACTTTATACAGTGGAGCCCGTCAAAATTATTGCGCAAGTTGCCACAGGAAAAAGATAACCATTTTGCAACCGCGCATAAATTGTTCCTGTATAAAGTGACAGCAGTGCAGGAATTGAAAGATGCGGATCGTGAAAAGCGAATCCGTCACTGCGAAAGGTTTACGCCTTTTATTAAAAGGAATACTATTGGTGTTTTTGATGTCATCTTCTATACAGACGAGACCTGATTCCATTTCTTTGGTTATGTTAACAAATCCAATAAAATTAAGCGGGTTCAGGCTAGTATATCCGCCCGTGGACATTTCCAATATATGTTATAAGGGCATTGTACATTTACGAACACCCTGTACATTTATATTGGTATTGTCACTGAATGGAGCCTAAACATCAATAGCTATAGCTATGTTAACGATTTTTGATTTGTTTTTTATTTACGAACGCTCTTTAACATCTCAGGTCATCAGCGTCCCATTTTATTCAGGGTGTGAAACGGCCAAAAAAGTTTGCTCAGAGGCCTCTTTTTTCAGACTTAAGGTTCTTTCTCGTGCCGTAAATGTACGAACACGGGACCCACGGCTTTACTTCCGTTCTGAAGGAAGCCATACTTAGGAGTTTTACACCCGATAAAATCCATCGATCCTGGCAGGGTTTGTACCCGCGATCTTGGGTTTAGAAGGCAAGTATGGTTATGTTAACGATGCAGACCACTATACTGAATGAGGGTCCAGAAACGACACAGTTATGATGCTGCGGACATTGAGCAGAGGGTTGTTGACGCTATATCTGTTACAGTCTTGCACAGTACATACTTTGAATCAAAATGCTCTCTCCTTAACTTTATGCTTTGTGAATGCTAAACCACCAGCCATGAGATTATAGGGAAGAAACTAAATCCCCCCATCCAAAATAAAAATAGACATTTGGCCGCCAATCAGAATGCGGCATAACAAATGGTACAGTACACCTCAAAACCATCCTAGATTCCCATTCTGCCCTTGTGCAAATGTCAGTCAAGAGCAACCAAATTGGATATTCACTACAGAGCAGGCAATGAACTGTTCAGCCACGGTAAATGACCTACTAAATAATCAAGTGGCGGTTTGTACAACACACGGCCCAATGACCATTACAGCTAATATAGCAATTACAAACACTTTGTAACGACCAGATCCATCAATTATTCAGGTATATGACAGTGCATTACTCATTGTTTCACAAAGCAAGGATAACCCTTCTAGCATCTGTCGCGAAGCTGTTACATTTTCTGCATTAGCTTTGATTAAAAATTTACGAGTATTATCCTATGTCTCTTTTTTTCTTTTTCAACTGCCTTTGTTAAATATTTAAAAACTGTCATTTTTAATATAACGTCTACCTGTAGTAGATATTGTTTTCGACAAGAATTTTAGTAATAGTACTCAGCACGGTATATTACACCCCCACGCGTGGCCGAGGTGGTTAAGGCGCGGACTCGTGAATGGTAGGTCTGGGGTTTGAATCCACCAGGACCGTACTCCCTGACTGAGGTTTTTTCCAGGCTTCCCTCAGCCCTCATAACTGGCAAATGCCGGGGAGGTACCCTAAACTTAGGCCTGGAACGCTTCCTTCCTTAAAAATCCTTTCCCAATATATCATTGCATTTCATGTATCATTAGTGTCCACCGCCTGTGATGTCTCTGTAGTAAAAACGGGCGTTAAACACTACTCAAAAAAAAACGGTAAATTATCACTTGAAATATTATTTTTGTTATCAATATATAATAAATGAAGATACGGGCTTTTCAATCCCGAATTTCTCTCTTTTGCTCTTAGTAATAAATATAATGCCATGAAAATATAAAGTTAAAATGTAAACTGTAGTCCCGAAAGTTGAAATATGCCGTTTAAAGTTACGTTTATGGCAGTTTTTTTTTCTTCCCTATTTAAGACGCATAAAGAAATTTATATTCCAATTTGTTTTCAGGGAGATAATCAATGTAAGTATACGAAATTAGAATTAATACTAAATAACAGAAGTTGGGAATAATATTAGAAATAGCAGGAACATTAACATCAGAACCAAAAGTAATTTTGCCTGTACTATGCGGACAAGACAGTTAAAACGGAACAAAATGATAGCGGAAGTTTGTAGACATATCTGAAGTAGCGTATAGGCATTCACCACCTGTGGCGTTTTAGGTCTGATTGCAGGCTACGAGCGGATGTAAGTCGCGTCACGTGATTCGACATGCAATGTCGTCACACTGTAGCGGCTTTAACAAATGGTGTCAGCTATCATCTCCTTGTGAATAGTGCCTTTGCTCGATTGAAGCATTATTTGCATTTGATAGGCATTTTCCTGTCGCAAACCAGGTAGGAGCATATAAATATAAAGATAGCCTATTGTGTCCTTAAGGACAAAGGTCTCCTAACAAGTAGGGAAAGCTCGCTTTTTTCCTAACGTGGTGAGCTATTCCACGCTAGTTGTTCGTATGCTGTTTAAGACACTCTGACTGATTTGTTCTTTGGTTACTCCATTTCTCACTGCACTAGTTGCTTCTCGAGAGATTTCCATTTTTCTCTTCCTCTTGCTACTCTTGACCAATCTGGACGTGCATGTTCCTTGAAGAGGTCTGTCCATCTTCTTCTGGATCTGCCTTGTTTTCTTTTTCCTTTCCGGGGGTCCCCACCTGTTGTCCTGCATTCTTGTGATGTGACCGCCCCATTGCCATTTGCTTCTGGTAGCTATCTGTGCGATATCTGTTGTCTGAGATAACTGATTTATTAACACTATAGGTATTTTTTCTTTCAAGTTATTCCCAGTATCTTGTGTTGCATTTTTCTTTTGGCATGTCTGCCTTGTGTTATTTTTCCCATCCGGGGGTCCCACATGTAGGTTCACCTAGTGTCCTGTATTCTTGTGATGTGACCGCCCCATTGCCATTTGCTTCTGGTCGCTGAGATAACTGCTTTAATAATACTATAGGTATTTTGTCCTTCAAAGTTATTCTTGCGTTGCATTTTTCTGGGCATATTTGAATTTTGTTCTTTTGTTTTTCTGTTATTGACCATGTCTGGGCACCCATATAGTAATAGAGGGTATTCTCAGGTTTTGAGAGTCTAACAATATAAACTTAAGGGCCCAAAATGTTCTCCAGGTTAGTGAGATTCTTCTTTGTACTTCTTTTTCCATTTTATGATGGAAGGAAATCTGTTGTCCTAGGTATGTATATTCGCTCACATATAATTGGACTGTTCCATCTATTTTTATCGGGATTTGAGGCCCGTTGAAATTAACTGTGTCTTCAAGGTATATAAATCAACGTGAAATGAAAATGTATAAAGCAAAAAAAAGAACATTACCTTTAAATGTATAAATTAATGTATATACATTCAGAACATACACGGTTTACCCAAAGTTAATGTATATGCACTTATTTAACATTATAACAGTCTGGAGACGTCGGTTCCATTTTAGCTAATTACATAAAACACACGCCTCTTTATCACTCTTTAACCTCCAACTATTCGAGTTTGAACATGACAGAAACTAATACACAGGTGGCAAGCACGTGCTCTGCCTAGCAGACGAAAACCAAACGAATGTTTAATGAGATCGGTAAAAATAAGCTATAAAGTTGTTTCCAATGTTACATATAGAAATGTATAATTTTTAATCATATCCTCTGGCAATACAATTTGTAGAATGCAAGAAAAACGAAAACATATAACGTTAATAGCTAAACCTGACAACGTTACGGTTAGTACCCCTTTCACCCGCTGATACCGCTCATAGTCTGCAATCCCGCATAGGACTCTTCGAGATGTTCCTGTCTTCTCTTACCGCTAGGTAGCGCCATAGTGCTCTACTCTATTTCTTTGTCACTCTTCTTGTCAGTATGTCAACTCCGCAAGGCCTACCTTTAAAACTCTTCTTTGTAATTTGTTAAATTTGAAGCCTGGCTCATTTTCTGTGAGAGAAATTAACGTAGTTAACTAATTAATGTGTAACTTTTGCCCATATTCTTTGATCAATATACGAAACAATCTTCTTCCTTTCCTTGGCTCTTCCTTTTGCTGTTGCGTATGCATGGTCTGATCGTCATTTGGTTGCAAAATATCGTCTGTTAAAGGAATTAATGTTTGCTGGCTATACGGCGTAGTGAGATCACCAGTGCTTACCTACCCGTACATAATGCACCGCTTGTGGATCAATCAAGTCTCCTTTTCACGAACAGTCCAACTTTAGTCAACTAATGTGGGCGGTTAATTACCAAGTTACTCGCATCTGCTCAGATGGTTAAAGCGTCAGGCTTCCAAAGGGAGGATAGTGGGTTCGCTTCTCCCATGTACTGGCCTTTTTTTTTAAATCTTTATACTTTGCCTACGCTTTTGTTACGTTATTAAATGTTACCTTTTTATGGAAGACAACGCATAGGTTGCAATTTTGCTTTTACTTCAGGTACGTGCAAATTTTTAGGTTAGCTTAGGTTAAAAAAATGCAAAATACTGTTAATGCATAGGTGCAAATTTTGGTTAGGTTAGGCTAGGTTTACCACCTCCTCGGTCTAGTGCTAACTACTGGCCGGGAGACCCGCGTTCGACTCTTAAGGATTTTTCAGAGTTAGGGAGGTCTGAAAATGAGTCCATCCAGTCCCGTGAGGACAAATGGGGAACTACCTGATAGATAGCTGGCCTTCTCCGACCATGAAAGGCAACTGGTGGAGTGCCAGGAAGCTGATCACATGCTCTCTACAATATTACCCTCTATCAAATGAAGTGGTAAAACGGAGGTAGGAAGCCAGAGGTCGCCGTAGCAGGCTAACGCTCATTCGGGTTGTAGTGCTAAATGAGAAGAAGAAAAAGTGAGCTTATGTTGTTTAGTTTTTAAAAATGTAAATTTTATGCTTTTACGCATAGGTTGCAGCTTTTGGCTAGGTTAGGTTAGCATAAGTTAAAAAATATCTATATATCTAAATATCTAAATAACTTATATTGTTAAAAGCGTATGGCTTTTCCTGTATCAATTAGCATTGATATTACAGTTTTCCATTTAATTTGCTAGGTATTGAATGTAATTAACCGTTAACATGTATTCTAAAAGCTCATTGCTTGTTTTTGTGCGTTACGACTGTATTTTTTGAAGTCACGCCACAACTTCTCCGCATCGATTGCAATTACTTGGTTTTCTCCGCTGCCGTTTGTGAAAGTTCAGAACGTACAGGCAATTTCAGTAGATATGCCCGACTTCAAGGAGACCCCAGCTGAAGATAAGGTCTACATGTTCATCTTTGTAATAAAAAATTTTCCCCTGGGGTATTCACCACTGTCTCCATCCACTGGTCCAGATAGAATATATGAAGAAATGACTTTTATTTGTAAAAAAATTTATTTAAATGCTACTCTGGCTAAACATTTTACAGTGTTTTTGCCATGGAATGTAAGCTCTTAGATCAAAGTGTTAATTCATTATATTATTGTTAAAGCTTTTAAAATATTTATTCTCTTAAAATTGAAGATTTTATTTTACTCTTGCATTTTCAATTTTCAGAGTAAAGAATTAACACATTATTACCTGTTGAATGGAACAAAGGTTTTAAGATTTATTAGGCGAGGTTTCGTGATTTAAATGCTGTAAATATTCAGTGTACTATTGCTATTGTATGTTTTCTCATCTGTCTGGTAAATTATTTGTCTGTTTCCTGCAGTTCTTTTTCAGTCAAAATTATGTAAATAAGTTTATTGTTCAGCAAATTAATGAAATATTTTTTTATGAATTATCACTACTGTTTTCTAGTACAATTGAGTAATCTTTCCATGACCATATCTTGGGGGTTTTCTTCAGCACATTCCTAAACTAAAAAGGAGAAGATATCGCTTTCAAATTATGTAAGCTGGTGCATTAATTGCTTGTTGTATGTATAATTTACATTGCAATTGTTTTTTCATGTTTTACAGTAAGATGATCATTTCGAGCTATTTATATAAACTAAAATTAATGCTTCATGTATTTGGAATTTAAAATAAGAAAATGTTATTCAAAATGCAAATAATGAATGTTAGATTCATATGTAAATTATTTGTATTGAGGTTAAAGATCAGTAATATACCATTAAAGTTTTATATATTTTGTGGTGGCTTAATTCTATGAACCTATTAAATATCACACTTAGTACTAGAGTTTTCTGCCATACATATTATTTAAAAGCATCAATGCAAGAACAACTCAAAGCTTGTATCTTGTGTTTCTTGCCCAGGGACATTAAACTGCTTGCCAACATTTAGTCGTTGCAAGTTAAAAGCAAAACCATTCTGCAGCAGAAATCTTGATGAGCTAATTCAAGAAATTTCTCTTGTGTCATTTTAAGTTGAGCATTTTATACAGAATCGCCCCCCCCCCCCCTCCAATCTCTCTTACTCTTTATCTCTCTCGTTCGTTTAAGTTCTTTAGTGCAACAGGTTTTCTCATCCATTCGGAAAAATTTTCAGATATAAGACACTGTACGTTTCCCTATCTTTATACCAACGCTTGAAAATACGCTCCGAAAGCTATTGTGCCTCTAGTCTAGAGTTATTATATCAGTATGGATCTAAAACGGGAACATTTCCATGCCATAGTGCTTTAGCATTTCAAGTTCGGTTAAGCAAAAGAATGTGTTTTAAAAGATTGCTTCGAACTTTGCGCTTTATTTGCAACAATTTAACAAAAGAGGAACGGTTTCACTTTTCAGAATTAGGTAGCAAATGCGTCTCTCTAAGGTAACAACAAAATTAGAGCACTTGTTGAGCGAATATTAGCTGTACATATATACTCACAAATAGAATGCCTTACATGTTGAAGCGAAAGCATTTACAAAGAAGATATATTAGAAAGTCATATACCATAAACAGAAAAAGTGTACTAATGAACCGAAGCCATAAAATACTAGAAACTTTTGATTTAGGAAGATCACAATCAACTAAAAGTCAAGAAGAGTTGAGAATCTGCTCTTTATCTGCTGGTGACCCAAATACTGCAAGACAATTGCAGCGGAAAATATCCGATTTAAGGCCCTAAACGTTCATTGGTAGCAGTTGTTTAGTTTAATTAATTTAATAAATTCATTTGCATATGTTTTTATATCAGGTAAAGGCTATAAATCCAATATAAAGGTCCAAACATTTAAAGGCCTTAGCTATTTAGCTATGTTAATTTAAGAAATTCATTTGCGTATGTTATTATGTAAGATAAAGGCTATAATATTTGGTTTAAAGCTCTAAAAATATTTTAATCATATAAATTTAATAAGTTCATTTGTACATGTTTTTATGTTAAGTAAAGACTTTAATTTTCAATTCAAATAACAAATGTTCGTTGAAAATGCGTTTCAAATCGTATAAATCTAGTAAGCTCTTTTGTATAGATTTTATATATCAGATATGGGTTATTACAATGTATGCCTTAATGTTTGTTTGTTGGCCTTTATGACAATACTCAATAATATAAAAATGTAACGGTTCAAAGGAGCAGATGCATAGCCAAGAATATGAAAAGATTAACTACAGATAAAGAAAATTGTAATGTTAAGAAAATCAACCAATGGCAAGCGTAACAACATTAATAATGTGTACCAAGAATGAGACACGAGATAGAGAGCATTGTTGAGACTAAATAGAAATGAACGAATTTTATTCGTTTTGTAATATTTATGTTGAAAATAGTTTATTGTAAAGAATAGTATTATTACAATCTGTTGTTATAAGTGACGGTTTATATTTCAAAATATTTAGTTAGTTGTGTTTTGTATTCCGTGGGGAGAGGATGTGCTTCGAACTCCGTAAAGAGAGTTGCATTTAATATTACGTAGGGAGAAGTTGACATTTATATTTCACAGGAAGTAGTTACAAATTATCAGTCGTGGTGAATACTAAGAGTCACGAGTTTGAATTAATAACTGTATAGGAATATATTATATGATTTATCAATGACAAAGATAAAATAAGACGTGTTAAATATCTATTAGTAATAAAAAGAGAATTCGTGTGGAGTATCGAATAAAATCAAACATATTATTGTCGGTATTAACAAACACGAAAGAAACATAGCCACTAAAGCAGCACATTTATTGGAAGAGAAATATAAATTGCGTCATGTTTGTCTCGTATTTAGTCTACATCTAATAATATTTGCATAACACATGTTATCAAAGAGTGTTCAGTTGTGTGTTAATGATAAGGTGTTAATAAACTTCGTAGATTACTATGCAGTGTGATTTTGATATATTTAAATTCACACTCCTTTCACCCCAGAAGTATCAATCTGAAAAATCCAGCAATAATAACAAACTGTGA
The DNA here is from genome assembly GCA_030762175.1 of Metallyticus violacea. NCBI lineage: Eukaryota > Metazoa > Arthropoda > Insecta > Mantodea > Metallyticidae > Metallyticus > Metallyticus violacea. Next base: position 23,292,486 of record CM060841.1, read on the forward strand.
GCTAGCCGTGCATATTATGGCGGTAGTAGCGAAAGTTGACACATACGCAGACCATTATAATACCGGCGCACAATACAAGACAAAACGCAATAAGGACGAAGCTGCTAAGAGTCCTGCTGCACCACGACAATGCTTCTGTTTACAAGTGAATCTCAAGAAGCCATAAGTTAGAAAACTGTTCACCTTCCATACCGTCAGGAGATTGCCTTCTGATATCATTTTCTTGTTTTCCATACTAAAATAAAAAGTAATGGCCAGCTGTTTAAATCACCTGAAGGTACAATGGCCGGTTATGAGGAGTGTTTGAGCGTGCCCAAATAGGCTTAGTGTTCAGAATTCACAAAATCATATGAGTGAATGAATGAGTGTATTTATTCAAATTAGTTTACGTAATATTAACTTTGAAACCTTCGCGTGTGTCTACCAGACCTATATTACATAAATAAATAAGTAAATAAATCATTCATCCATTGCTTAACGTAGTTAAAATAATAACCTCAATATTAGCTTAATATATTCCTTTCCCCTTGTCAGTAGAAGAATTGAACACAATTATCATCTACACATATATTTTTTTTTTTAATTTCAGTTTAATTCCATTTCCACTCGCCCCGATTTTCAGCCTTTTCAGACCTAAACTCTCTTACCTTCCACTAGAATTTGCCTACCTGCTCCTCATCCTCGCCTACAATCAGAGCTTAGCATGCCTCTTGCCCTCTGTTAGAGCCAGTAAAGGAAGGCGGCAGACATTTTTTCTCAACACCTCAGTGCTGCTACAGTGCGATCATGATTCTTCCTCTGCACATAAAGGGCAAATTCTCAGTCCATTTTCACCTGAGATTCTGATCTGCCGAAATGCTCCAAGCCTAAACCACGCGAGTCCCTGTTTAAAGAGTTTGGCCCCTGTTTTGATGTGCTACTCCTTCCCTCACCCAGATTTTAAACCCGTTTGTACTTCCAACGAGATCTTCTCCCCGCATTGCGCGATTGTAAGCTGCCTGTCTATATCCTTCAGGCTGTTCCTGACCTTCCTCCATACAGTTCTCCTTTCACCTAGACATGCTGTCCAAATATTTCCCAATCCGATGGTTTCTCATCTCTTTCTCACTTTGAGGGCCCATGTCTTATTTCACTTCCAGATAAGCTGCTCCTTGAAGCAGATTGCTCTAATTAAAGATTGTTGTCCCAGAATAATACGCAGCCAATATTTCACCGCTCTAATTTTACATTCTATCGTCTCATCATGAGCCCCAAATTCCCTTTTATTTTCGTAGTTCGCTGTACCCCTTACTACCCCCAAAATCCATTTTAAACACATGTTCTCATCTGATCCACATACTCCGTTTGCTCCTATCTAAAGAGTTCCTCACTACTTGTCATCGTCGATTTGACCAGAGCCCCGTAAACGGTTTCCAGTAAACCTACCGGCATATCTGTAATGTGCTGCGTATCCGGAAATTCTCCGTGGCTTTCATTCCCATGTTCATTTTTACCGTGTCAATGTGCTTGGCTCAAGATCGAGGGTTCGAACCCGGCCAGGACCGATGGATTTTTTTCGGGCGTAAAAATCCTAAGCATGGCTTCCTTCGGAAGGGAAGTAAAGCCTTGGGTTCCGTGTCGTATATTCACGGCACGAAAAAGAATCTCAAGTATGAAAGAAGAGGCCTCTGAGCAAAATTTTTCGGCCGTTTCACGCCCTGAGTTGAATGGGACGCTAATGACCTGAGATGTTAAAGAGCGTCCGTAAATAAATAAATCAATGTGCTTGGTCCACTATCCGTTCATTGTAAAAGTAAGTCCTAGGTACACCAAGCTCTTAACGTTGACTAAAGTATGTCCTCCCTAAGTCCAAGTCTCTTCCCTGCTCCGTTCTTGAAAGTCGTTTTATTTACGTTAATTGTGAATATCCATTCTGTGCAATAAGTCTGCAGTCTGTTGAGTCCCCGCAATCCGTTAATCTTCGTTGAACATAGCACCATGTCATCTACATATAAAATCACCTAGCACGAGTTCAAAGTATAACGGCCTGTCGGGGTTAAAGCCTCAAATTGTTTAAAAGACCTTCAGTTTATTAACCTTGCAATGCCAGCTTTTAAAAAAGAAAGGGATACACAACCAATCCTTTTCCACTGTTGCCTTTCTATACTTCCGTAACAAACATCAGAGGCTTTCTATTTTGTACAATTCTTATATTGAATTTAAACCTTATGACACACACATATATACATAATATTTATATTACTACAGACAAAGGCAAAATATGATGATTGAGCTTACATAAATACAATTATAACTATATTTCAATGGGAATGGATCGGAGAGACTGTTACACGATTAATATTCCGAGAAACATAATCTTCCAACACGATGGTGCACCCTCACATTTAATTCCGACACTTCCCCCAGTTGATTTTTGTGTTTGGGATGATATTAAATAAACACCTACCAGCACAGTAGAAAAATTAGTTACTAGAGTTAGTCTTGTTTTAAGATGATCTTTGTAACTGACCACAGATATTCGTCGTTTAATTGTACAACGTTATACTTTGTCAACAATAGCAGCCGTCATTTTGAATAGCTCCTATAGTTAATCTGTATTATTTTCTTAATATTTGGTATTAAATAAAAAAAAGTTATTGTGTAATCATAGAAAGTAAATAAAGTACCTTTTCAAATTCAGGTAGATTCGTTTTTTTTCTCTCTCTCTCTTTAATATCAACATAAATTGAAAACAAAGAATGTTTGGACATTATTTTATTAAGAAAAAGCTTTATTTTCATGTCATGTGCCCCATTAAAAATTAGAAATAGTTATTCTGATACATCCTGTATAACAAACCACCAATTAACTAATGACAAGTAAATTCTGAAGCTGAAAACTGTATAATAAGAATTCATCATGTCCACGCACATCAATAGAAATTCGCTGGAGAGGCGATCATTTCTGGAACCAGAACAATAGCCTTGGACAAGAGGGGGGGGGCTCAAGTTCAATGGAGCTTCATCTTCCGGTAGCACGCTCATTGTCCCTGTCGAGTTTGTTAATTTTGGGGGCAATGAACCACATCCAGCATTGCCACCCTTGCTTGGATATCATCTATCATTGTAAAACTAATTGGAACATTTGAGTGTTGAAACTAATGCGCATTTTTATGGACTCTGTACAGTCTATTACGCATAAATGACGAGAATGTAGTCCTAATAATGTGTATCCATTTGTCTAGAAATACCTCCCTCCCAAATGAATGTGAGGAATAATTGGGTAATATTGCGCACAGTTCTTTTCACGCATCGCCAGCTCTATGGACATGCGCGGTATACAGCACACGAAACACCGAACAGTTTAACAAAACTACTGTGCTCTATGATTGACCAATAACGCTTTTGTAATTGAAATCAACTTAATTACCATTGGACAGAAACCAGACCGGGCATTTGGGAATTCTACCGGAGCGATTCGTTTACAGGATAACATGCAAAGAAAGAGTGAAGTGAATTCTACTCATCATACCTGCTTAGCATCTCTTCTCCTTAATTTTATTTTGTTTGCCCCTTACATTTCTCTATGCTCGTTTTCTCTTAAGTTTTCCCCCTACCTTGAAATGACCAATCTGAGAGGTAGAGATATACAAGAGTCATTACTGACTATAACACGAGACCTATATTGCACTTACATAATGAGGTTATTTGAGTTACAGCCAGCCTGAGCGAAGCTACATATTGCAGCCGCCGCAACCGGGGAAAAAAGAGAGAGAGAGAGAGAGAGAGAGAGAGAGAGAGAAATTAAGAGTTCCTGCGTATGAAGTCAACATTTTTATTTTAGTATTTATGAAAGCATTAAATGATACTGTATTTAAAACTAATAATAATAAACAATAATCTGTTTTATAACAGATATTGTAAATGATGCCCCTCCGTGGCAATACATTGCCGGCATCTGCTTAGGAATTTCATGTTTTTTCTTCCATAGCAACACGACAGTTCAAGATACATTTTTTTTAGATCCTGCCTACTTTAGCTATTTAACAAGTAATCTTTTAACAGTTTCTCTATCTGAAACACGATTTCTAGGCTACCATCTTCGGAATTCTCTTAACAAACCTTTGCAAGAATCCGTTTTCACACATGTTTTTTCTTCCATAGCAACACGACAGTTCAAGATACATTTTTTTTTTAGATCCTGCCTATTTTAGCTATTTAACAAGTAATTTTTTAACAGTTTCTCTATCTGAAACACGATTTTTAGGCTACTATCTTCGGAATTCTCTTCACAGACCTTTGCAAGAATCCGTTTTCACATATGAATCATAAAATAAAAACCCGTTCTTCAGCATTATATGTATATAGTGGCATAACTAATCGAAGATCGGTTACCACATAATTTACACGGAATGAAAGCAACAAATAACACATTAACTGACAAAGTCTAACTCAAACTAACTACCATCTACTACTTGCACATGCTTTATACGGTTTTGACTTTTGGCAACCGCGCTCTGTCAGCGGTTCCTTTCAAAGAACCTCAATGTACTTTTAACTTAACCCTGTCAAAAGATTTTTCATAAAAAGAAAGGGTAAAAGAAAAACGTAATGTTGCCTTTTGCCAGAACATACAAGGGCGGATAACCGGCATTCGCGTTATGCACCTGCCAACCTTTCTATCTCGTTTTCATTTTGCGCTGTTTGGTGAAAACTCCAGCACTTGAAAGGATTTCCTATTATGCCTAAATAAAATTTTATAAGTAAAAGTTTTATTTAACTATCAATTTGTCTTAAGGTGTATCAATTGTTAATTCATCATACTTTTGGCTACGTATTAAATTGCTATTACCGTTTGAATGGATCAAAACTTTCGCTATATGTTGGTAATTTAAAATTTGTATTAAATGCTTTGATCAAGGGCAAGTATTCAATGCAATGTTGCTGTGGCAACCTTTCTTAAAATAAAAAGTTGCAGACATAAATGGGAACATGTAGCTCTGACCTTATGAGAAACGATGCATATGTAGGGAAGGGCAAAGGCCTTTTGCTATGTGAATGCTACTTGGAAAGTTCAAACAAGTTCTTAGATGTGTCTTTCCTGGTAGTCTCCTCAATTCTTTTCTTCTGATATAGATCAGTGATTGACAAACTTTAAATGCCCATCTACTTTTTGTGGCAAATTCATGCATCCCTAATCACTGACTAGGCTTCATCCTTAAGACAGGTCCTGACTAGATCAATTTGAGATACCCGGCCCATTGATAGCACCTTTTAATTTTATTTTTTTAATCTTTATGCTATCATTTTCTCTATTAAATTCTATATACTTCTAGAGAAAGTAATATAATCGCTTGCAAGATAACACCCCTTCTTAAAAGTCCCTTTTTTTTTTTTGTTAATAGTGTTTAATGCCCGTTTTTTACTACTAAGGCACCACAGGCGGTGGACACATGAGATGAAATAATATATTGGGAAAGGATTTTTTTTAAAGGAAGGAAACGTTCCAGGCCTAAGTTTAGGGTACCTCCCCGGCATTTGTTATTTATGAGGACTGAGAAAAACCTGAAAAAACCACGGTCAAGATGGACGGTTCTGGCGGGATTCGAACCTCAGACCTCCCGCTCATGAGTCCGCACCTTAACGACCTCTGCCGCCCGTGACGGTAACGACCTGCTTAACAAACAAAGTGAGGTCACGGTTCTTGACAGCGTATCTAAAACTGCCGTAGTAATGTCAAAATGTTGAAAAACAAATATTATAGCTACACTCTTTTGCCTTGCAAAAGGGCAGCAGTACTGTCCTACAAGGTTACAAGTAACTGGTCAAAACATGTTGACTAATGCTGCGTTAAACAAGGAAGGTTTGTGGTCCGGTCCGGCCCATCCTACCAACTCATGCATAACAATGGCTCTACCTACCAGCACAACCCCAAAACAATAGGCCAAACAAAAGCCTTTTTCCAGGAAACAATAGTCAACAGATGAAAACCATTTACATGTTCATCTGTCACCCAGCACAGCCAATGAAAAAACAGTCCTCATGCGTTATTTATAATATCTTTCACGCGGTCTAACCCCAACGATTTCGTGTTCGAATCCGATAACGGAAAAGACACAGAGATTTATATAGTGGAATTTACCAGAATATTACAAAAGCTTTCAACTGTGTTCAGTTTATTACTTGCAAGCCGAATAAACACTTAAACACAAGCCTACATTTTCATTTCACCATTCTACTGATTTTGTGAACAAGAGCCCTGTGTTATCTTTAACTTAGGTGGTTGTTTCGATAACATGCCCACTTCAGTGGATTCTCCCATAACAAATAAAGTTGGTTCCGCCACTTGTACAGCAGCGCTCCACTCCAAACTCTCAACAGCCCGCTGATGTTATTGACGTTTCATGAAGTTATGACGACGACCGACAAGCATAAACAATAAGTAAAAAAGTTTTAATAGACACTGCCTAACTTTGCGCGATCTCTCGAGGGGATAACTTATAGCCTTGTTATTCAAAACCTGACATCACGGAAAGTCTATGTTGTGCCTTTAAAGTAATTAACGTGCACTTCCAAATCAGCTGTAGCATAAACAGATGAGACGCCATGGAATTAGAAAATACCTCGAGAGAACGAAAAGGAGAAAGGGGAAACGGAAAAGAATACAAGATAAAAATAATCATAATCATGGCCATCTGTCCAACGCCTTAAAAATACCTCGAGAGAACGAAAATGAGAAAGGGGAAACGGAAAAGAATAAAATATAAAAATAATCATAATCATGGCCATCTGTCCAGCGCCATAAAAAATACCTCGTGAGAACGAAAATGAGACAGGGGAAACGGAAAAGAATAAAACATAAAAATAATCATTATCATGCCCACCTGTCCAACGCCTTAAGAAAATACCTCAAGAGAACGAAAAGGAGAAAGGGGATACGGAAAAGAAAGAATAAAACATAAAAATAATCATTATCATATCCATCTATCCAACGCCTTAAGAAAATACCTCAAGAGAACGAAAAGAAGAAAGGGGAAACGGAAAAGAATAAAACTTGAAAATAATCATAATCGTGTCCATCTGTCCAACGCCTTAAGAAAATACCTCGAGAGAACCAAAAGGAGAAAGGGGAAACAGAAAAGAATAAAACATAAAAATAATCTTAGTCATGGCCATCTGTCCAACGGCTTAAGATTGACGCAGAGTGTACGAGTAGAAAGGGGACTCGACCCTAAAAATTTTTACTAGAGTTGCTTCAGTTAGAAAGTAGTGCATCAACCTCATAGCTACGTTGCGATGTGACGTGTTCATTTTCAGTCAAATACAAACCAATGCCATACCGACAGAGGATTCAAACCTGAAAACCGCTTTAGAGCTTGAATGGTTGCAGGAAAGAACTCAAAGAGACCTACACAGAGATGCGAAGACTCAATAATGAATGCATGGGTGTAGACTGGATTCCCGTGGACTCAAAACGCACACTACTCGCCATTGCTAACAAACCAACAATCCTAACCTTTAGCAGTTGGAATTAAAATAGATAAAAAAAAAAATCAATAACTTTAAAAAGTAAATTCAATATTCTTCGCTGGCCAGGAGCTATATAGGACTCTTTGGAAACGAAAGACCAGGCTCGCGACTATCTACAAAATTAACATACGAGGGCTAGTCAAAAAATGTGATTTTTTATCGCGCACAGCAAAGAAACATTATTAAAACAATATTGCATTATGAAAACGAATCGGTCCTTACTGGGGACAAAACAGAAGTTCGCTCAGGCATACGTCTGTACACAAACTGCGTCAGTTAGCCAGTCGCCTACATACAAAATAGAGTTGATTTGTGAAGAGCAAGATGCTGCTTTGAAGTTTTGCTTCCATTTGCAGAAAACTGACCCGGCAGCTTACAGATTGTTGCAGCAGGCATATTTACAGCACTTCAATAGTTCAAGGAATTTAAGGAGGGCCGTGTTTCAACAACAAAGCACGGCGGCCCAGCAATAGCAGTAAAGGAAGCCGTGATTAACACAGCTGTCGTCATTGTTCGTGAGACCGTCAGACTTGCAGAATGTTACACATTTCCCATGACAATACATTTCTTATTCTGCATGATCACTTGAACGGTTTTTCTTTTTTGAGTAGTGTTTAACGCCCGTTTTTACTACTGAGGCATCACAGGCGGTGGACATTGGTGATACATGAGATGAAATGATATATTGGGAAGGGATTTTTTTTTAATGGAAGGAAACGTTCCAGGCCTAAGTTTAGGCTGCTACTCCGGCATTTAGCATTTATGAGGTCTGAGGAAAACCTAGAAAAAACCTCAAGTCAGGAAGGACAGTACTGGTGGACATCGAACCCCAGACCTCCCACTCAAGAGTCCGCGTCATAACAACTTAGGCCAACCGTCTTAAATTCAGAAAATCATTAGGGGCAAATTGTGAGGAAATGGAGTAAACTTTCAATGAAAAACAATATGGCGAGTTTCAACGTCAGGTTTAATTTTGATACTCTTACCTAAATTACAGTGCAGTCCTAGAATATGATAACCATGTAAAAGTGGAAGAGCCTCTGTTGTGCTAAGCGTTGAATTCACAGTACAATTAAAGTGACAAGGTTTGCACTCTCTATAAAACAAATCTCGATTTTTAGCATCTTTGCTGTTTTACAAATCACTTGCTGAAGCCCCTTGTGAAGGGCTAAAACAAATTGAGGGGCTTTCAGAAACAGCATTCAGGGAAAATAAATCTACCACCGGACTTGGTTTAAAATATTCATGAATACTTAATCCAATATCGAGAAAAACTTTCCCAAGTAAAAAAAAAAAAAGAAAAAAAAAGTGCACGTCAGTCAGGAAAATATACATGAAAGCGTACGTTTTGTTTACTAAAGAGCGCCTGAAAGGGCGTCGGGAAGAAAAGGCAAAGTAAAAGGATTACCTTGTAAATGTGCTGGTCCATTCCGGCGTCACAAAAAAGATGTTCAAACTCGTTATAAAATCCCTGCCTGCAAAAACAGAAGTTTCTAACTTTCCAATGCAGGAGAAGGCTTACAAAAAACGAGCTGAGAGAAAACTTTGACCGAATGGTGAATGTTTATGTTTCTAGAAATATTTTTAGAAGAACGAGGGTGCTCCTTGTTCACAATATTTGATTTAAAAACAACGTAACAGGTGAAATGTCATTTATTTTATTATAATTGCTATAAATTTTAATAATTATACTCTTTTTAAAACATACTAAAATAGTTTTTCTTTTTTAAATTACTATAGTACGAAGTAATTATGACAAATAATATCACAAGAGGGTCTGAGATTGCCGATAAATTCACGAACGTATTATATTTATTGGGACTATTTCACGAATAAAATAAGAATTTAAATATAATTCCCGTAAACTTGGATTACAATATTGTAATAATTGTACATTTTTTATTATGGACACTTAATCTTTTCAAGCCATCTTGCAACAGAGGAATGTCGATTCTCAGTAACGCTAATAGAGAACAGTCAAATATTTCATGAAGAGAATAAGAATAAAAGTAGTACATGTTTGAAATTATCACACTGATTATTAAGAATTGTGTAAAATGCTATACTTACTTATGAATACCTACCCATTCAAAAACCGCGAGAGTGCAATAGACGAAAGTCGACAATTAGAGTCGCTAATTCCAACTGAGAAAACGAAACAGAGAACATATTTTACCATTCTGAACAACGCGTTTATTAAGAGTTATGATTGTTTAGGCAGATATTGTTACATAATTCATAAAAAATTTCAGACTGATTGGCTAAATATGCAATAACAATTGCTGGAGTGAATACGCATTAAATTTGTTAAATTTACAATTACTGAAAACACAGAAAAGTGGTCAGTGATGCGTGTTCAGGAATTATATAGTGGCTATATAGAATTGGCTACACGGATCACAAGACTAATGCACGTAGCATGATAAAACGGATTCAATGTATATAGAATATAAGAATATATATATATATATATATATATATACATAATTTCACTGTGATATCTGGTTGTGAATGATAAAAATACAACAAATTATTTCTTTTCATTGTTCTATTTTATGATGGCGTCACGTAAGTGAAATAGTCATCTAAGTTAAACAGGAGAAAAAGATCACTTGCTCCTGATATTGTTAAACAATAACTCGGTTTCAGCAAATCTGGTGCAGAACTCCCTGATTAGTTTTGCATTCTAATGGACTATATTTAAAACTGCATATTTTCCTTTAAAACATGAGTAGTAAATGCAATGTAACAGATTCCAGGGAATTTTCTTAATAAATAGTTGATAAACAAAAGAGGTACAATACGTTTTCGGCTTTGACCATAGGTGGCCATGCAAATGGGAAGATAACTGATTTTTATATTAAGCATTTGCTGAAATATCAGTGAAGCTTGCGTGTAAGCAACACCAATAGACATCCACAATACGAGCAGTGTGTATATGAGGATAATTAAGAGAGATAGTGAATGTGTTGAGAGCTAATAACACACCCACCATCCCGAAAAGGTTCGTCGCATTTATAGCTGAAATCCGAGCCAAAAGGATAAAATGGCGGGGTAGTGAACTCACATCACGGTTACAAATGTAAAAATTGCACCAAATGAACAAAACAATAAAATTATATAATCAGCCATTGAGAACAAAATTTTGCATATAGACAAAGCCCTTGAGATGTCAAAAAAACCATCAACATAAGATTTCGGAGTTGTTGGCGTCCCATAGCAAATACTCACCGGGTCTAAATGAAAAAAAAGCTCAATTATCTTTCTGAACAAACGTGTTTTCTGCACAAAAGATGTCAGTGCCAAGGTCGATAATAAGTGATATCAAACTTGACTTGGGGATAAGAACAAAGCACTAACGGCCTCCACTAGTAAAAAATGAAATCGGAAACTGATCAAAGCATTGAAACTGCAGTTCTGTTGCCATCTTCAAATTGCTCCCATGTAGCCAGGTGATCCGCCGTTATTCTTCTTTTTCTGTTTATTCTCATCCATGCAATTACGCCATAAGTCTATTTCCAGTCAAAAGATTAACTTTATCTGCTTTTCCTTTTTGGTTGTTAGCCTGTTATTCGCACTAAAGTTCTTCTTGGGATATTTCCAGCAATGCAGCATTAGCTACAACACGCACATCTATCGAGGGTGCCACAAAATGTATACCCACTTTCACAGTGGGTATATATTTAATGTATTTCAAAGTTGGAGCGAAAAACAAAAGTAATGTGTAGTATGATGTTCTGTAAACAGATGTGACTCACAAACATTATGATAGCGTTGCTACATGACAGTAAATCAACAATAAACAAACGAAGACAAGATTATCTATGATGTGATGTAAACAGATGTGATTCACATTGCGTTATGCTAGAGTTGCTATAATAAAATGAATCCAAGCTTAACCTTTCAACAGCGGAGAGCAATTTTGAAAAGGTATTGGAAAACCGAGAATGTTGTTGAAGTTCAAAAGCAATGGAGAAATGTATACAGAACAGAACCGTCAACGCGAGTAACAACTGCACGCATTCGAGACAACTTTGAGACTCATGGTACCGTGTGCAACAGGATGGTGCACCGCCACATTACCACCGAAATGTACGTGCGTATCTTGATGATAATCTTCCAAGACACTGGATAGGACGAAAAGGTCCGATTAAGTTTCCATCACGTTCTCCGGGTCTAACTGCGTTGACTTCTATCTATGGGGAACTCTAAAGGATGTTGTACATTGTAGAAAACCAGCTACACTGGCAGCACTTCGGGAAGAAATTGAAACCGCATGTGCTGCAATCGCTGAAGACACTTTCGCAAACGTTGCTCAATCAGTAGTTTAACGTACTTTTGAGCAACTGTTGTTACTGAAAAGTCTGAGATGATTAGTGCTCATCATTTTCTGTTTGTGTGAATTCAGTTCTGTTATGTTAACACAGTTTTTTCTTTGCATGAAGTGTGTATACATTTTTTCGCACTAATCTTTAATTGTACAGTTTTTGTTACTGTAATATTTTAAAACAGCGAAAAATATTAATAAAAGCTTCACAATTTTTTTATCTCTCTTAAGTTTTGATTCTTAATACGCCACCAGAAAAAAAATATTGTCGTTGTAATTTCCTTAATCTATTACGAAATAAAGTTCATGAATATTTGAGATGATAACATTTCGACTTTTTGGTCAGTCAAAATTAAGGCAATACTATTTGATTTGAACTTTTCTCATCTTTATTCTAATTTTTGCCATGTTACCTTCTACAGCAAACCTTGTTACCAGAAACAGCAGTGAAGGCGTGTTCAAAACGAGTTTTGCGAAGGTTATCAAAGTTTGCTCCAGCCCCAAATGGAGCCTGATAGAAAATGCATGCCATCAAAGAGGAGCACGCGGTGCGTCTCTCACCAGAGCAGGTGCGTGGCGTGTGATCTTCCGGTTCCGGCAGTGCGGTAAATAAAACAGATTGTGACTGGATCACACGCGAAGGCTCATCTCCAGCGGCGGCCTGAATTATTCATCCCTCTATGTCGTCGTCGCCTCGATCGATAAGTGAACAACGCAAAAGTGCTCGAGGCTAATCACAGCCAGGTGTGCAGCACAGAATTTCCAGCAACATGATACTTGTGACAACGGTTGATAAGACCGTTTTACTCAACCTCAAGCATTTCATTTAATCACATGAGTAAATAAATAAACACTCGCTATTATGTCATTAACTTCCTACAACGATTGTTTTAACTATGACAGCTAGTATTATTTCATACACATCTGTAAACATATCAAATTTATTGTGTTTTTGAGTCTTGTATAACTATTGAATCGTTGAATTATTGTCATAAACTTTTTCCCCCGTATTAATTTTTTTGGAATACACAGAGGTGCTAAACAATATATACACACTTCAAACAAAGAAAAAACTGCGTTAACATAAAACTGAATTCACACAAACAGAAAATGATGAGCATTAATCATCTTAGACTTTTACAGATACAACAGATACAACAGATACAAAATGCCCACAATCGGGTCGATACACTTCTGAGTACGTTAAACGAAAGTGTCCTCAGCGATTGCAGCACATACCGTTTCAATTTCTTCCCGAAGTGCTGCCAGTGTAGCTGGTTTTCTACGGTATACAATATCCTTAAGAATTATCCATAGGTAAAAGTCCAATGGCGGTTCTGTTCTGTACACACGTCTTAATTGCCTTAGAACTTCAACAACATTCTCGGTTTTCCAAAAACCACTTCAAAATCGCTTTCGGATGTTCAGACGATAATCTTGTCTCCATTTTGTTGTAGCAATTTAGTATAACGTAATGTGGGTCGCATCTGTTTACAGAACATCATACGATAATCTTGGCTTCATTTGTTCATTGTTGATTTACCTGTCACATATCAAGCAATCATAATGTGTGTGAGTCACATCTGTTTACAATTACTGTTGTTTTTCGGTCCAACTTTGAAATATATTAAACAGATATCTACTGTAAAAGTGTGTATAATTTTTGGCACCCTAGACAGTTCATAGTGCCAGCCTTCCAGGTGGATTGTTAATATTCCCATAATGGAGGGAGGGGAAAATGCATTATACATAATTTTATATATAATGCACTTTACCTGTCAAATACCTGTAAATAGCAGTTCGGCCTTCGTAATATTTGTTTCAAAATTACTAACCAGGAATGATGAATTACGCTTATTTCAAATTGTACGTTCGTACGTTTTATGCTTCTTAGATAAATCGATGCGTTTTCTCCGAAAAATCACATCAGCACACGTTGCAGAAGACGTGCCGTTTACTAACACGTGATAGAACAAGGACAGCTATACCTTTGTGTAACCATCTCGATATTTTTGTTGTGGTAGTTCAAAGGGGAAGAGTGTATTTATTACAGTGACACCAATGTAATGCAAAACAACTTGTACAGACATACGGGCCCAGGACCGTCCGTGCTGTAATATACACTAGGCCTGTTTAATAAAACAATATAAAAACAATAAAATGCCACAGGAGCAATTTTTAAAATATATTAAAAATACATAAAAATGTCAGAAATCCCATTATGGAGTACACGCAGCATGTTTTCCTCGAACTTCCTCCCATTTATTACTTTTTTTCATACCTGAGCTGTGTCACTTTCATCAGAAATTTACCTAAACTCTCCTCTCCTTCCTTGCCCGCCACCAAAGCCCAGCAATAAAGGAGCGCGGAAGGTACTTTCCCCTCCATTTTCCCGTACCTTTACATTAAGCCAGTATATATATCCCTTCCTCACAAGGAGACTCGTAACCGTCAGTGGTAGCCTAGTGTTCATCGCAGTATACGCACGCCCTAGCACCAATGTTTTCGTTTATGATGTATTTCGTGTTTGTGAAACAGCGACTGTGTGACGTCCCCTGCATAGTTGCCAGATTTTCGGATTTTTTAATGAATATGTCTTTTCTTCTTAATTATATGCTCTTGCTATGAGCCAATAATTATATAGATACCTACACTTACCAAAGAAAATAAAGCAATTTTTGTACAGATGCTGCCAATGAGAACGATTGTTCCTTCAGAGGCAAAACACAAACTACTGTGCCAGCAATTTGATCTTGTAAGCACCTGACAAGAATTATTAACATCCATCTTGATCAATTTAAATTGCTATTTTATGAACAGACCGCATATGGCGAGTGGCTGTTTAATTTTTAGAGCTGGTAAATTTTGATTTTAGGTGCTTTATGCGAGTTTTGTTTAAATTATATTGACACAAATTCTTTTAGAAGTGATTAACATTTATTCACATCTTGTGAATTTCACTCCGGAAGTTAAAGATGTTCTGATGTTAGCTAATTTAATAAGCAGGATAATAAAAAGTATGTTACCCAATAACTGTCGAATACATTCACTCCTCATAGCGCTAAAACGTAACGAAGTACTGCAAGGTCTCTCTCTCTCTCTCTCTCTCTCTCTCTCTCTCTCTCTCTCTCTCTCTCGCTTATGAGAAGTGGCAGTTGGTAACCTTGAAATGCGCAATCAGATGCGCGTTATACATTATTTGCGTTTAATTAGGTTGCAATATAAACAAAGCATTACATATTTCTCCGCCTGGTGCTATTATTGGGTGGTTAACGACAAGTGGAATGAATGGTGTTTAACGCCTGATTTTGCAACAGAGGCACCATAGGCTGTGAACACTGACGACGCATGAGATGAAATGATATATTGGGAAAGGATTTATTTTCTTAAGGATAGAATCATTCCAGACCTAAGTTTAGGGTACCTCCCCGGCATTTGTTATTTATGAGGACTGAGGAAAACCTGAAAAACCTCAGTCAGTAAGGACGGTCCTGGCGGGATTCGAACCCCAGACCTCTCGCTCACGAGTTCGCGCCTTAACGACCTCGAACACCAATGGCGGTGCGGCAAGTGGGGGATTCTATTACAGGCATCCAATGTACATAACTTTTGACTTGAGGAATGCCTAGACTATAAATAACAAGTATATTAAATATTCGGTTTTTACGGCTATTACAAACATTGTGAAGTGTTTTAATTTGTTTTGTGAGTAACTTATATCCTAAGTTAAGTTACGCTTTTCATTAGCGAATTAGAAAGCGAAGTACATTTTCATTTGCGCCTCGGATATGAAAATTATAAGACTCAACCAACCAATGACGTTTTAGTCTGCTGCATAAGGTGGTTTTGTAACCAGTAATTAAGAGTCAACACCCTTCCATTAATGCCAAACCAACATTTAGCTTAGAATCCCCAGGTAACGTTACAAAATATTAGAAGAATGGTTTATAATTATTACACAATAATATTTAAATCAAATGAACATTACCGGGAAAAAGGCAAAGTTACACAAAATGTAAATCAACTAAATCTATTACAGAATTATACAAGCTCTCAAAATATTATCCCAATAAAATAATAAATTAAATAAAAGTGTTGTTACAACAACACATGGGCACAAACGTTTAATAAAAACCTCCATTTTAAACAAAAGACAAAAAAGTTTGAATAAAGTTTATTTATTGACTGAATACCCAGGTTCTCTAATCATTAAGAACATTACAAAATAGAACTTTGCGTCAATAAAGACACATACAGTTGATTACATTACAATAAAACGTGAAGATGTATGGTACCATAGGCATAGAACTTACCCTTCAGAGAAGCCTCCGGGCCTAACAATTTTGAACAAGACCGAAAATAAGTATAGCCCTCGTTGTCCCATAGATGACTCTTGTGAAAGAAAAGTCAGAGATTATCTGCCTGCCAGACTGGTTATGTATTAGCATGAAAAGTTCAAATATAAGAACCAATCATTAGGTGCTGAACCTTCCTGACGTGTCCAGGTGAAGAGGATAAGGAAAGGGAGAGGCAAATACATCAGGAAAAACGGCACATGTAATGCGATACAATGGCCAACTGTCTAATTTATTAATTTTTTTATTAATATAATAAAACATAAAACGGTTCCTAAAGTATTTGAAGTTGTAGTGAAATAAATAACTTTTTATATTAAGTAGAAACCAGGCTTCCTAGTCTCTCTTTCTCTTTCCCTCCCCTCTCTTTTTCCCTGTGGATTTTGACGTTAATATTCATGTATTTATAAGTAACGTATAAACTTTAATTTTTATATTGATAAATAGCAATTTATATCGAATTTGTAATAAAACCATTTACTCAAAGTGTGTATTGCCGCAGTTCTCAATCAAAACGCTACATCTATATGCTTCCTTAATAGCTGATTAACCTTTAATTTTACCGCCACGGGTGGCCGAGGCCGTTAAGGCGCGGTCGTTAAGGACCGTTCTACCTGATTGAGGTTTTCTACAGGTTTTCCTTAGTCCTCATAAATGGCAAATGCCGGGGAGGTACCCTAAATTCAGGCCTGGGACGTCTCCTTCCTTAAAAAAAATCCTTTCCCAATATATCATTTCATCTTATATATCATCAGTGTCCACCGCCTGTGGTGCCTCGGCAGTAAAAAAGATCGTTGAACACCATTAAAACAAGCCTTTAACTTATAATTCTAAATGTAATATAATTCGTAGGGAGTTTATCTAAAATGCTACATAGGACTTGTAAAATAAAAGTTAAAAAGTACGTGAACACAAATTGTGCTAGGCTTAGGTACAAAGAGAACACTGTGGTCCTTGACCAACACCCTGCTAACTCACGGTCTGTAGGGGAACATCCTCTATCTCGGGGTTAAGTCCCGCAAGTTGACAAGTTAGATATGCACCGCATGCGGTATGTGGGTGACAGTTTCCCAAGGCTAAAGCATTTACTGGTGATAACATCCTTCGTTATATTTTCAGCTCTACAGAATATTAGCAAATTATGAAAATAAATAAGGATTTCAAGTAAACTACGATCTTCCCCTTTGTGAATTACTAAGCAGTAGATAAATGCAGGTTAGAGGGGCAAAATGCGGAAAACTGTATCGTCCTACAACCCCCTTTACAGCTGATAGCTCTGATGAAAATGCATGTAGGAATAATTAATGTTCTTGAAGCTCAAAAACTTCGCTAAAACGACCAGCATGCCATGCGATTCATTATATTTGTCAAATAGAATTGAAGGATAAGTAAATGCGAGGTCTAGAAGAAAATAAATTACAAATTGCAGCAACAGGTGCAATTGACAGGCGTTGTACTTTGAATTGCAAATGATAAAACATTATAATCTTCCTTGGGAAAAAATTCCAGCATGTTAAAAATATTTAATTTAAAAAAATCAGCAATATATTTTTCTGTGAAGATTCTCCATATGTGAGATAGGCATAAAATTGGATTTTTCCCCTTACTATCTCATTCTTAAATGCTTCTTTACATCTCTTATCAGTCGGTCCTGGTGGTATAGTGGTAACCATACTTGCCTTCTAAACTATAAACCCAAGATAGCGGGTTCAAACCCGGCTAGGACCGATGGTTTTTTTTCGGGTGTAAAAATCCCTTCGGAAGGGAAGTAAAGCCGTGGGTCCCGTGTCGTACTTTTACGGAACGAAAAAGAACCTCAAGTCTGAAAAAAGAGGCCTCTGAGCAAAATTTGTTGGCCTTTCACACCCTGAATAGAATGGGACGCTGATGACCTGAGATGTTAAAAGAACGTTCGTAAATAAACCAAAACAAAACAAAAAAAGCGTTCCTTATTAAACTTGAGTGAATGTAGTGATATTCAAGAACACACATAAGCAGGTTGAACCTACTTTCAGTATGATTATGAACTGATTATGCATCTCTCTTATACAGTGAGGTTATTTGAGTTACTGCCGGCAGAGGGTGAATGAACTGTGAGGAACCAGTCGTATAACGCATTTGCAGGTAGCAGCTTGTAGTTACTTTGAGTTAGGCATTATCAGATGTTGTGTGTTATTCATTTGTGTAAATTATGTGCTAATTGTTCTTCGTTCATTGTGCCATTATGTACACGTACCAGGTAGAGAAACTCTTCGCCAATTTGTTAAAATTCTCAGTGAAATGAAATGTTCCGAACGACCATGTTCCTACGGAAGAAAAGGTCGATGAAATACTAGAATTTCCTATGCAGATACCGGGGATGTACTGCCGCTGAGGGGCATCATTTTCAAACTCTCTTATAACAGGTTAGTGCTTAATATGTTAAATACTGTACTATTTTACTCTTTCGGTAAAATTGTCTAAAATAACAAAACTAAATTATACGCGCTTTTCCGGTAGCTGTGGTGTTCTTTTTCACTAAGCAGCACTGGTAAAAACTCGTTGTAGATTTAACGAAGTGGGTATTATTATAAACTCCAGGAGAAGAGCCAGAGCTCTCTAGAAAGTAGTCTAAGTATATTTTGATATACCAAAGATTATTCCTTCCCAAAAGAAGGTGCAAATTAAGCGTTCTGTTACTCAAGATAATTTCCTTTACATCAAACACTAACTGCGGCTTAGAGGAACGAAAACAGATCGTGAGTGGGAGATGTGTATAGAAAACAATGTGGCTAAGCAGAGACAAAAGGGAGTGGGAGGAATGTAATGAGGAGTCGGCTTTGTAACGAAAGCGCGGAATTATAAAAAAATCGTAACATTGACAAGATATAATAAGAACATGATATTGTGTAAGAGCATGCTGAATATCCCAGTTAGTGAAACATACTGTATAAACCCAAACATAGTAAGACGTAGGAAGTAATAAATATTAAAGGTGACTTGCCTTGCCACTCTGTGCATCCCAGAGGTGACGTGACCTGAAAGGGTCCTTAGAGAAACACTTGCATAAACAACAAGCAACCCTCTTTTCCACTCACTTAAAATATTATATCTACTGCACATGTTATGGATACACAGAATTATTGTGCTGATGAAGTATTGTTTAGTTTTAAGCTTAACAAATCTAAACCATGAATCTTTTAGGAATTTCGATGTCAGGACCTGATAACTGTTGATCTCAGGGAAGTGTTCAACTCTTAGGTCAAGACTAGGTGATTATTAACCCTCCTTGGGCATTACATGTGTATAAAAGTTTCCTGAATTTATTCAGAGACAGGAGAGAAGCCTTGGTGCTTGCAGCATCCACGTCCATCTGTATCAGAAAACCTTTAATAAATATTTATACTTTTAACAGAGTTGGTCGAGTTATCCAGCATTCGTCTGGAAACACCTCGTCTTTCCTGGAGGAGGAGTCCTAACTCGATTCCCCGAAGTGACGCCTATTATCCCAATATAACATCCCTTCTCGTCTTAGCCATCGAGACTGAATAGCGAAATTGTAGCACCGCATTAAACAGAAGAACATCGCCAAGTTGTAAGTCAGTCGACGGAATCACAGCTTGGATTTCGTTTAATAACATCCTGGTGGCTTCTCGGCCGGCGGTATTACAGGAACATGAATATCCTTAACAACAAAATAATTAAAAGAAGGCACAGAACTAAATAAAACGAAAATACAAAAGTAAAATTGACCTATGAAGAAGACTTGAAGAAGTGCAGTATAAACAAGTAGATGTTAAAGAATAATCAAAATAAAAATTTAGTGAGTCGCTAATAGGAAAAAAAAAAAAAAAAAAAAAAGGAAAGAAAAGGAAAACAAAGGCTAGAACGATCAAAGATGCTAAAAGGATAAAATTTTATTTGTTTTATTTACGGATGCTTTTAACATCTCTGGTCATCAGCGTCCCATTCAATTCAGGGCGCGAAACGGCTGGTAAATTTTGCTCACAGGTCTCTTTTTTTCAGGTTTGACGTTCTTTACGCCCAAAATATCCATAAACTCTGGCAGCGATTTTGCTATCACTAGCTCACAAGGACCGACTTTGTTAACAGGAGAAAAATAATACTGAGGCTAAAGAAGAATAACAAAAGAAGTAAAACACAAGCGTAGAAGAAGGTAAAGAAGTGGTTGAGAAGGGAGGCGGTGACCTATTTCTGTACTTGGTTTCCATTAAACGAAAGGCTGCAGATCTATCAGTGAGGGACAACTTGAATGTTCCCCGAGGTGTAACCAGACGCCGCGTTTCTGCTTTGTTACTACAGAAAAACGATCATTTTGAAAGTTATTTGGTGGCAGCTGACGGCTTATTTCAATCCAGACACAGCAATGGGGCAGGAAAGCACGAACCTTTGAACTCGTTCAACTATGTTTACTCAAGAGTGGAATAGCAACCGCCCCCCCCCCCCAAAGTAAAAAGAACATGAATGAAAGAGTGAATGAAAAACCGCACCATTTGAACTGGAGCAGCATTTCGGTAAACTCGGCGGCACAAACACAGAAGTTTCCACGCAGTATAAATGAAAGTTGAGAGAGAGAAAATAATTCCATATTTTATATTAAAGTGCTTAAATAATAAACGAAGTTATTTCCTAATTTTAGGGTGAACGATTTAGTGTCGCATACAAGTGAAATCGTTTCAATACATAGATCTGTACCAAAATATTCCGACACAGATCTACTAGTAGTTATAAATACCAATACAAAGTAGATCTATAGTGGATAAATATTTAAGGGAAAAAAAAAGAAGAAGAGTAAATTATACACATTTATGTGGATTTAGAGAAACCATTTGACACATTTGAGATGCAAGGGAATCAGTGTTGAATTTATTTTAGGGTTGCAAAAAATATGCGATGGAATTATGTTTTGTGCCAAATGTGATAGGAATAGAACTATAGATTTCACGAGCCAACAGGAATGTAAACTAAGCCCAATATTTTATAGATATCATAGAGAGGATCGGGATGAAGAATAGCCACTGTCTAATAATTGGAATGAAAGAAATACAAACTGCTTTTTTTTTCAGATGATCTAACCATGATACCGGGATGCCATCGATGAAATTGATAGATATTTTACAAAATGGGGTTTAAAAATAAATAGTAAAAATCAAGGATATTAGTATTCAAAAAAGGACCAAAATTAAGGAAGGATGAGGGATGGTTTATAAATGGAGATCAAATAGAAGTAGTACCGCCACGGGTGGCCGAGGTCGTTAAGGCGCGGACTCGTGAGCGGGAGGTCTGGGGTTCGAATCCCACCAGGACCGTCCTCCCCGACTGGGTTTTTTTTCAGGTTTTCCTCAGTCCTCATAACTGGCAAAGGTACCCTATGCTTAGGCCTGGAACGTTTACTTAGCTAAAAAAAAAATCCTTTCCCAATATATCTTTTCATCTCATGTATCATCAGTGTTCACCGTCTGTGGTGCCTCAATAGTAAAAACGGGCGTTAAACACCATTAAAAAAAACAAATTTGTTCAGAAAGTGATAAGTAAGATCAAGATTAATACGTAATAGGCAGACGCCCGGAGCACCTCGTCCCTTGCTTCCATATTGGCATACAGAACTGAGAGAATATACTTGACCTGAAGCGATACCATAGCTTTGTTTCACCCGCAATAAGCAAATTATCCTGGTTTGTGCTGACTTAAGTAGAACTCCCCTGACTGGTTAAAACCTACACATCGCTAGCTAACAGTAACGTGCAATCACTTCGAGCTGGTACACCCAAAAGAGCGTGCTCCTCTCGCTCTAATGAGCCAGTTGAAGCCCGGACTTCAACAGCCGTTTCACATATTCTTTGCGTATGCAATATCAGTTCTGTTCTCACGTGTGTTCATCGACATGCATGCTTTCATCTTCTCTTCCTGCACTGAAAGACAAGTTTTTACATACGACAATTACATGGACATATCACCAAGCACCCCTGAGGGCTGGGTGAAGCCTACACACTTTATAAACAGTGTCCGCCGGCATCCTCTTCAAAGCACGCATCTATTTTGCAAAGGCACCCGTCTCGCTCTCTGCT
This sequence comes from Metallyticus violacea, assembly GCA_030762175.1. Lineage (NCBI taxonomy): Eukaryota > Metazoa > Arthropoda > Insecta > Mantodea > Metallyticidae > Metallyticus > Metallyticus violacea. Next base: position 23,314,744 of record CM060841.1, read on the forward strand.
TTGCGAGCTTCATTGCGTTCACAAAGACACGAAAAACAAAGAGCAAGCGTCTGCTGGTCCTCTATGACATATAAAGCCACTAAAGGAAGGAAATGATGAATGTCAAGCACGTCATCACGCATGTCACCAAGTCAATTTAGGTCAGTTCCCGGAGGGTAAAGCGTGCTTCACATCTCTCCACGTGAAAGTGAGTAGCGAAACGAATGAAGCACGTTACGAAATAGAACAAATGTTTGAATACTTTTGCCGTGGAACATTGTATACTGTTCTTGCTTTAACGGCCAGAAACTATTTTGAATTAAAAAAGTGCGTATTACATTTAATTTTTCTGATCAAAGTTTATGCTCATCTTAAAATCGGCCAATGAAACGAAACCAAATGTTGAATTTTGACCAATCACAGCCGGATTAGGGAGGAAAATTATCGAAAAAAAATCTTTTTCATTTTATCATACGACATACATTTGTCTTATGGTCAGCGTGGCCAATTCTATACCTTCACTATACAATTCCTGAACACGTATCACTGACTATTTTTGCTAGAAGCGGTGGGGATCTATTGATACCAACAAAAGCACGGACAATCGACAATCAACGCAAAATGAACGGTTCTTCAAATTGCGTATGTTATTATTTTTTCCCTCTCATTTGGTATTAGAAAATGGAATGGTAGCGATTGTAGTAGTCGACTTTTGTCCATTTCAGTTTCACAGTTTCTGAATGGAATAGATATTCATAAGTATAACAAGCGTTAATATTCTGTGCGCAAATTTCAAATATATATCGTTTTTTTTTTTCTTATTCTATTCACGAAATAGTCCTAAATCCGTATTTTGCTCTTCTCTGTTGGTATTACTGATAATCGGCATTGCTCTGCCGCAAGATTGCTTAAAAAGTTTAAGTAAAAATACAATTATTATACTTTTGTAAGCCAAGTTTAAAAGAATTATTTGTAACTTTTTATTTTTATTATTTTTAGTCCTAATAAACATCACTCGAGGGTCTGAACTTTCCAGATAAACTCACTACGTTCGTGAATTTATCGGTAATTCTGGTGTGTAGTGGTAACCATACTTGCCTCCTAAATCCAAGATTGCGGGTTCGATCCCGGCCAGGACCAATGGATATTTTCGGGCGTAAAAATAATAAGTATGGCTTCCTTCGGAAGGGAAGCAAAGCCGTGGGTCCCGTGCCACGATAAAGAATCTCGAGCCTGAAAAAAGAGACCTCTGAGCAAAATTTGTCGGTCGTTTCACGCTCTGATTTGAATGGGACGCTGATGACCTGAAATGCTAAAGAGCGTCCGTAAATAAACCAAGGGAAGATCGGTATTCTCAGACCCTCTCGTGATATTACTTGTGATAAACCCAATTCTTATTGGCCATTGTGTTCTTTTCTGTTATAGCAATCACAGGTCCGCTCGGCAGCATTATATACAGGCATTATGGAGAATTCTTTTAATATATATATTGCTATTAAGACAAAAATAGCATATATAGAATAACCAAATTGGAAGAGAGGGATATTATTAAAGAATGGTTCAGAATATAATAGAAATATAAGTGCCAAGAATCTCAAAGTGCAGGAAATTTTGAAATTTAAGCGAAACTTGTGGATAAATAGGGAATATCATAACAGAAGAGTCTAGAAAGAAACAAACCTAAAATTGAAATATATTGAAAGACAAAAAACATTTGCTAGTTTGAGAGAAAAGGTTTATTGAAACTTTATGGGGAAATAAAAACAATATGGGGTGGGGGAAAATATATAGAACATGTGATAAAACAGGTGGGGAGGGGCTAGAGCTGTAGTTAAGAATTTAAAAGTTTTAAGATATGATAAAAATGTATAAATATGTTCAATGTGTGGAGAAACGGACTTGCATTGTTTATTATACTGCAAGCAAATAAAGTTATGAAGAGAACAGGCATGGCAACCATAACGGAAGAATTTAGATGGGGTTTTATTAATTAGAAAGATTTTAACTTTAGAAGAAGAGAAGGATATAAAAATAATACAGAACTATTTGTGCAAAGTTAGAGAGAAATGAATAAGAATAATTAAGAACAAGATAGAAGGAAACGTTACCTTAGAAGTACAATAAGTCATATAAACATATACAAGGATAGGATAATACAACAATATGACGGTCACCAACACACTAATAACTTGGAGTTGCGTGTATAGGAATCAGAATGTAAACAAGCAACTAATAAGTAAGATTAGTACTGTTTTATTTATAGATTTTATTTTGCAATGGATTGCTAAAATATGAGTTTGGAATGTAGTGTATTATACAGTCTGTTGGGATATATTTTCAATAAATTTCAATTTCAAAAGAAACCGCCAAGGGTGGCCGAGGTCGTTAAGGCGCGGGCTAGTGAGCGGGAGATCTGGGGTTCGAATACCGCCAGGATCGTCCTCCCTGAATGAGTTTTTTTTTTTTTCCCCCAGGTTTTCCTCAGTCCTCTTAAATGGCAAATGCCGGGAAGGTACACTAAACTTAGGCCTGGAGCGTTTCCTTCCTTAAAAAACTCCTTTCCCAATATATCATTTCGTCCCATATATTACCAGTGTCACCGCCTTTCCCAAGATCGCGGGTTCGAACCCGGCCAGGACCGATGGATTTTTTCGGGCGTAAAAATCGTAAGTATGGTTTCCTTCGGAAGGAAAGTAAAGCCGTGGGTCCCGTGCCGTACATTTACGGCACGAAAAAGAACCTCAAGCCTGAAAGAGAGGCCTCTGAGCAAAATTTGTCGGCCGTTTCACGCCCTGAGTTGAATGGGACGCTGATGACCTGAGATGTTAAAGAGCGTCCATAAATAAACCAATAAAAAAAAAAGTCACCACCTTTGGTGCCTTAATAGTAAAAACGGGCGTTAAACGCCACTCAAAAAAAATTTCAAAAGATATAAATATTAATTGTAATTTACACATATCCTTTTAGAACACTTATGCATTCAGGCAATTGTGACCCAGAATTAATTATCTGTTATCAACAGAGGACAGATTTTATGTAAATAAATATTTTCTCGCAAGAAACCTGGTTTAAAACTCCCTGCGAACAATCAACAGAGCAAATAAATTATTTCATATAATTTTTTTCCTTGTATAATATATAAGTGTATATGTTCAAAAAGTCTCAATAAACACATAAATATAAATTTAATTTTATGATTACTATGATTATATACATACATTTCTCTTTTTTTTTAAGATTAAACCACGCCATTACTATAGCAATGTTTAGTAGATGCATACACATGCATGGGATAAAGAACAACAGAACATTGAATCATATACAGTGACTTCCCTGCAGTATTGCTATATATTTATTAATTGCTGAGAATAAGTTTTTTTTAATTAAATGGTGCATTTGCTAACGATCAGGTTACTTTTTAGGAAACTGAAGATGGTCTACAGAGAAGTGTAGATATCATGGAGACATATAATTTAAAGATTTCAACAACAACAAAAAAGCAATGGCTTTTAAAGGGAATATCGTGTAGGATAATTATTAATGAAGAAATCATAGAACAAGTCTCCAGTTTTAATTATCTAGGTTTTAATGTATCATACAGCACAAATTGAAGATCTGAATATAAAACTAAATAAAGCAACACAAATGAAATTCTATAAAGTAATGACAGTGTCAATGGCAACTTATAGAAGTGAAAATAGGACTACGAACAGGGGAGATAGGAAAATAATAGATGAGATTTTTAAGAGCAGTAGCTGGATTTACTCTTCTAGATAAACAAAGAAATAAAAAAATTCGAAAACAGTTATATATATATATATATATATATATATATATATATATATATATATATATATATATATAATCTAAACGAAAAAAATTAATGACATAAAAATAATTGGTATCAGAATATATTGAGAAAAAAAGAGGAACGGGTACCAAAAACTTTAATAAATTATAAACCTATCGCCAAGTAGGATTTGATTTTTATTTATTTAAGGACATTTTTTAACATCCCAGGTCATCAGCGTCCCATTCAATTCAGGGCGTGAAACGGCCGACAAATTTTGCTCGAAGGTCTCTTCTTTCAGGCTTGAGGTTCTTTATCGTGTCGTAAATGTACGACACGGGACCCACGGCTTTACTTCCCTTCCGAAGGAAGCCCTGCTTACGATTTTTATGTCCGAAAAAATTCATCGGTCATGGCCGGGCTTGAACCCGCGATTTTGGGTTTAGAAGGCAAGTATGGTAACCATTATACCGCCAGGTAGGAGGACCAAGAACAAGAACAAAATGGAGTGATATGTTTATATGAGGGCGGAACATGTCGATACACTTATACCTTGTGGAACAAGAAGAAGGAGGAGGAGATTAATTTGCTTGCATTCTGAAGAAAATTCGAAAGAAAAATCCAATTTTAGGCCATGTCTTTGGCAGTTTATAGCTGAATTTAAAAACATTTTATCATAAATGAAAAAGATTATTTTACCAAACGTGGAAAATTAATATTATATATGCTTGAGGGTAATTTATAATGAAAGAGTTCATTTACAATGAAAATATATGGACATATTTGTAACATTTTGACAAATACTTTTCTGTGTTTTAGAAATTGTAAATTCTTCACTTTTTTACGACATAAAAACCGAGCATTTCCATACATTTTATAAATATATTTCCTTAATATTTTTTAAAAATTTAAAACATAAAAACCTACCTATAGTTATCATCCGTGATCGATATCTAATAAAACTCTCCTTGTTTAGATCATACAGATTCATTTTAGTTCCTGATAGCTGGTCATAAGCTTTACTGTAACACGGCCTGGTACACGCAATGCAAGATATCAGAATTTTCAAAGTGTGCACATATATCACACTATCGCCTGCCACGACTCGTTCTCCTTACGCCTTCAGCCTTCTTACCAATGGCGACAAACCAGGGAGAAATCTGGGCGTTAGTGATAACCACACATCTGGACACAGTTTGCGGTTTGCACAGTTAACAGTAAAATGGAGTTTTTTCTTAATAACATATCGAAGTCTATGTTAACGTTTGACTGACTATGTAATCCATACTATAACAAGACAATTTAGTGACGGGCTGTTGGGTGAAAGCAGGTATCAAGGTCGTATAATGCATATGAAGGTAGCAGCTTGTAATTAATTTGATGAAGGTTTTTTCAGCGGGTGGTTGTACATTCCTTTGTTTATATTCTATGTTAACTGTTTTTCGTTAGTGATTTTACATTTTTTAATAGTGTTTAACCCCGTTTTTACTACTGGGGCACCACAGGCGGTGGACACTGATGATACATGAAACGAAATGCTATATTAGGAAAGGATTTTTAAGGAAGGAAACGTTTAGGGTACCTCCCCGGCATTTGTCATTTATACGGACTGAGGAAAACCTTGAAAAAACCTTAGTCAGGGAGGACGTTCCTGGCAGGATTCGAACCCCGAACCTACCGCTCACGAGTCCGCGCCTTAACGACCTCGCCATCCGTGGCGGTTCGATTAGTGATGCAACTATATAAATACAACGTTGAACAGGTTTTCATGTACGGTACATACATTGCAGAGAAATGGTAAGGCGATTCGTAAGAAAATATTCTGCTAATCTTATTCCAGAAACAAAAACCTGTTTGCCAACTTGGAGAGACATTTCAAATAACGAGAAATAAGTGTTCTGAACGGAAGATGAAATACAGAGAATTTCAGGAAATGCAGGATCTTTCTACGCAGGTGCCACAGTATCTTATTATCCAGGTTAGTGCTTATTATTTTCAATTTTAAATACAATATTATTTTACTCTTTCAGCAACAATAAAAATACTAATTTACCCCCTTTTGCACTTAGTAAGCAACCGTGCTCAGGCGGCCCGGAACTCAAATAACCTCACTGTAGTTAATATACGAGCATCTCTGCTAATAAAGGCATGCATTCCTAAAATGTTAATATTCCAATCCTGTGGACGTTATTTCTCCCTATATTATTTATGGCGGATATAATGCTAGTCTAGATTTTTTTAAATAAATGATATTACTTCTATTTTCTATTTAATAAATTTCTTTTCTTATTCTGACCGAAAGGAAAAGGACAGGTTGGAGAAAGAGAGAAAAACATGAGAGGGAGAAGCAGGAAAGAACGAGTTTTCTTCTTTTTGCAGAAACACAAACAAGAGAGGAACAAAAGAAAACATTTGCAGGACTCCTTCCTTTTCCTTCTATTCTTCTTTACTTGAAGAAGAAGAATAAGATGATATCTAGGGGGTCAGGGAAATATCCGTACAATCTCAAAATCCTGGACAAGAGAGTGATTCACTAAGCTCATGTAACAGCTGAAGACAGGCTGCTGGAATATACTGCTTGCTTAGTTGTGAAATATTTCACTCCTGCTCTATGGCTGACTACATCAATAAGAAGGTATAGCAGATGTGCCCCACGAAATAAGCGCCCTCTAACAGCTGTAGGAAGCGGAAGCAGCTGGGAGGGTGGTACTGGGAGGCTTCCAGAAAATAACTTCGAGCGGAATCTGGATATTATAATAACATGCGAGGCCCCAGGCCCAAATCTCTTTCTGAAACCTTTTCTTAACATTCCTTCACAAACCCATTATAAGGCGCGTTACCCGATACATGCCCACAGACACACTTATTATTTCCAGGGCTACCACTGCAGATAGAGACGAACAGAAAATACGATAAGTTTCCGGACTAACTCTTTTCTAGGTATGATAGAGACCAAAACCACATTTCACTTTTCAATATAGTTACTCTTTATTACAATACACTTCTCACATCTTTGAATTAACATTTCAATCCCTCCCCCAAAATAGTCAGAAGTCTTGTCTGCAAAATGGGCATAAACAGCATTCATCGCTTCTCCGTCACACTTAAATTTCATTCCTCGAAGGCCCTTCTTGAGTTTTGCGAACAGGAAATAGTCACTGGGAGCGACATCTTGGCTGTAGTGTGTATGGTAATCTCCTTGAACCCACATTTCTTCACAGCTTCCTTTGCAACAAGGGCTGTGTGCACAGGCGCGTTGTCGTGAAGAAGGCGCACATCACCACTTTGCTTTCCTCGCCTTTTCTCTTTGATGGAAGCACGTAGTCTGTGCAGTAGGCCAGCATAGTACTCCCCATTTACTATGGTGTTCCTCTCCTTGAAGTCAATGAAGAGTATTCCTTTACAGTGCCTATAAGATTGTGGTCATGATCTTCTTGGTTGATTGAGTGCCCTTGACTTTTAGAGGCGGTGCTTCCCCAGGTTTACGCCACTCCATTGATTCTCTTTTGGACAAGGGATCGTAGTAGAGGACCATAGATAGTTTCATCTGCTGTAACAATGGTTTGCAGAACTTCTCTCTCGTTGCCATTGCAGAGCTCCAAAAATGCCTGACAACAGATGACTCGTTGCTGCTTTTGGACTGAGGAAAGAAGTTTAGGCACTCAACTTGCACTTTATTCATGATTAAATGTTCATGAATAATTCGAAGGACTGTTGTTCTAGAAAGGTCCAACTTTGCTCCTATTTCTGTAACTCTGAGCCGCCGGTCTTCCGTAATTTCTTCTTCCACAAGAGAGAGCGATGTTTTCAGGACTGAGCACCTCCAAGGGCAGACCTGCATGTTCTTCATTTTCAATGCTTTCTTGACTCATTCGAAAAAGTTTGGCCCATTCTTTTACGGTAGAATATGAGGGGTATATTTCCCCATATATTCGTCCAATCGCTATTTAATTTCATTAGGAGTAAGTTCGTTTTTTGTGAAGAACTTAATAACAGCCTGACACTACATTTTGAACATGTCACAATCTTCTACACATGGCCTTCTTTATGCAACTATATCTGAACAACCAAACACAGGGGATTGGTATTTACAGGTTATATTATTTACTTAACAGATATGGTATGACACCAGATAAGGATTTTGAGAAGGCGATAATCCTTATCGGCGTGGCATGAAACTTATGGACCTACCTTCGTATATGTATAGTCTATGTTAAATTGGACACGATAACCAATCTACATTTAAGACCTGCATAATATTAATAAATTATCTCCACTTATACACGATAGATCACACGCTGAAAACTGCTTTGATGTGATGTGGTCTACTCCGATCACACGATGCTGTGTACGCATTACCATCTCTATACTCAGGATTTACATGTGAGCCTTATACTAATAATAAAGCATTACAATATGTACCAATAACAGATTAAAAGATAAAAACAACAAATCTAATTCATTCTGATTCTAAATTTAGCATACAGACTGTTCAAGACATCTTCTCTACACACAAATTAATGAAATAAATCCTTAAACAGTCTACAATTGATGAAACAAGGAGGAAAATAACTATAATGTGGATACCCTCACATCAGAACAGTTCAGGAAACAAACATGCATATTCAGCAGCAAAGGAAACTGCAAAACTACCCCTGCACGAACAAATATCAACACCACACCAAGATTCCAAAAATACGCAACCACAAGCGTCTATAATTTCAGGCAAACAACTTGGACACCAATTAGTAAGCTGCACGAAATAAAACATAATTCAAGATCGTTATATCCACTGCAGAAATTGAATTGTAAGAACCAAATCATCCTTTCTAGACTTCGGGTTGGTCACACTAAACTAACATACTCGCATCTACTGAATAAAATAGTTCATACTGACTGCTACATCTGTCATTCTGCCATCTCTGTACTGCATATACTTTGTAAATGTCTACAATACCAACTTTAGAGAGTACAACATAATCTACCAGATCTTCAAGAAGTCCTCCACAATCCATCTCACAGTAAAACTCTGTTTAAATTCTTAAAATCAATTAATTTATACAATAAAATATAATGTAACATATAATATATTAATATTATATTGATGGTTAAGTGTCTACCATATAAAATTGTAAATTCTGTAATTAACATATTGTCGCGAGTTGACATAAAACAAAAATCTGTTTTAATGAAACGAAGACATAAATATGAAAATAGAATTTCTTTGCCGATTATTTAGCAACATTTTATTATCCAAGTAACGCATGAGTATTTTAAGCGCAAATTATATCATAATATTTATTTTAATGCGGGAAAAAGTTAAAATATGATCAAACTTTATAATAAAGGGAACTTTTTGGAAAATGTTTAATAAATTTCAATGATTCTCTAGCGTCTTGTGTAAGATAACCACGGTCTCAGTAGCGAATGTTGCCACGTGTAGCTCAAATTACAGCTGTGTTTTGGTCAGGCATGCTCCGGATAACATCTGCAATCTCCTATTGTGGTTTCAGTTCCGCTTGAAGTGCAGCCCGAAGATCTGCCAGTTAGTCGGGGAATCGACCCTTAGCACGCCTCCCAAGTCCCAGGCATGTTCAGGTCTGGACTGAGTGCAGGCCATACCATACATTCATCCCAACCACTTGCAGGAAATCAGAAACACACCGAGTGATGTGTGGACGAGCGTTATCGTGCATAAGGATAATGTTGTCGCCTATAAAGGGTGCAGGAATCTCCTCGGTGTACCGATGAGCTGTCAGTGACCCATTCTCGATGAACACAGTTCCGTTCTTGCTTCAATGCTGATTTTTGCCCAAACCAATACTGAACCTCTTCCTTGTAGAGAAAGTGCAGGGTGTATAACGTTCTCCTGGCCTTTTCCATACTCTCTCCCTCCCACCTGGTGCCTTTAACCATGCCCCATTCCTTCACAATCCACTTTTGCTGGGGCGAGCAAACCACATCGGTGAGAAATGGCGTTCCCTGGTCAGCAATGGTCCTTTTTCAGGCCTCCTGGACTGTAAATTCGCTTCATACTTATACAACCTTCTTCTAACTGTTCTTTCACTGACTAACATGCCATACTTGCTGAAGAACTTGCAGTAAAATAAAGCGATGGCCGCGACCAGAGGTACTCCAGAACCGGGTTTCCTGGTGTAGATACCTCTGAACCTCTGGACAATCCTGCTACATTGGAATGAGAAGTGCCATAACGTAGACTTCGTCCATCCTCCACTAATGCCAGAGTCCTTGCTGCATCTTCAGCTCTAAGAGCCATTTCAAAATAATTATCTTATAGTTTCTAAAATATTTTATTCAACTTTGTAACTCAGCAACAATCAGTATGTATGCATCTCGAGGGGAACTTTCATGGGAACGCATATGACGAGAGGTGACAGCTGGCGCATATCACATAAACCATAGAGGCAATAGGTTCCCCTCACTGCCCAAAACAACACTCTGTTGTGCCGCCAAGAAATCTACAATAATAACTGTTCTGGAAACTCAGAGCCAGGTTGAACCTCTCGATTAGCGAAGAGACAAAGCTTTCCTTAAATTCTATGAAAGGTGTCACAGAACGGCTGATACTTTCTGGAAGCAATACAGACCGGCTATTTTAAGATTAAAAACCCAGGTTACACGAATAAAACAGGCCGAAGCACTCTTGACCAAGTATAACATTGATCCAGGGGAGCGCCAATGCTTCCGAAAACCCAAATTGTACACAGAGAAACAACTGCCACCATTTTCAATTAATATCCCCAAGATCGATAAACCCAAGACAGATATAGCTCCACGACTTCTGAAAGCGGCAGCACTCGAAATGATGGCTCATTATATCCTGCACCAGCATGATTACATGTTACTGAAACGTTGCGTTTTTCTCGTCTCTTGGCAGGAGAAGAATGAGAACTAATTTTGATGGCAAAGTAGCAGCTATGAGTGAAGCGGTCAATACGCTGATTTCTCTAAATATCAAACGAAAGGCAGTCTTCCTGTCTGATTCCATATCTGCACTCAAAGTATTGGGCTCCCCAGAGCTGCAACAAGAAGACGATTTAGTAATTCAGTGTAAAGAAAGAATTCTGAAACTGCAGGCTTTAACGTATTCCTGGTCACTGTGACATCAGCGGAAACGAAGAAGCTGACAGACTGACGAAGGAAGGATGCACAATGAATCAATCGTCACACGCCATTATATGCAACGTAATTTCAGACAGTATAAAGAAAGTGGAGGGCAGCAGCAGTTGGTAAAAGATGGGAACTGATTATTACAAAATCTATCTTCAAAAATCTGCCCCACCTTCAGGATGGCCACAGACTACGACTACCTACAAAAACATTTGCACAGAATCGGCATAGTGAACTCTCCGATCTGTCCCCTGTTCTCAAAAGAGGAAGGAACGGCTGATCATCTTCAACACTGCACAGCACTTCAGAGTGACTCAAGAAGAACGAGCATGGATGTACTGGGTGATACGGCGTCAAATGGCTGACCAGTCAAGAACGGGCATTAGCTGAACAAGAATTTCCTCTCACTTCCCCTAATCTAAATACTCCACAAACTTCCCGAAATTTGGTTTACGCCGACCCGATAATAACCGCAACTATTTCCTTACATTAAGCAACAGTAACAGGAAATTAACCGTTGAAATGCTTGCTTAGCGCAAAATAGTAACCTCTTACAAGAGCTGCCACCGCTATAAGTATATTTCCTCATAAAATTAGTAACACAAAATAACACGTGAAATATGATAAATTATTAAAACGATTTTAAAAATAAACAACGCCACTCAATAAGAAACAAAGTTGAGATTGAACACCACATTTCTATACCTACGTGTCTCAGTTTGCCAATTAACTAGAAGGCTCACAAAGCTTAGAAGTTTTGCTAACACGTACCCTGGTGTAGGCTTGACGAACTTCATCCAACTGTCTTAAGATCTTGCACAGCCTGTCAAAGCAATTTTATTTTCAGCTACAATTTACCACTGAGTGACGGAGAAGCAGAGAAATAGAGACAGAAGACGATCATGGGCTGCGTTTGCAGGGGTAAGCCCCGAGCGTTAGAGAGACTGGGAAACAGAAACTCGAAATTGTGTTCACACAGATTCATTTATTATCGTTTACATGGCACAAGGTACTAAAGATAAACTACAGCTGTGTGTTTCAAATATAGCTAATGCTTTTGTAAAGAATTTCATTCGAAAATGTTAATTATTATACAAACTTAGCGTGCTATGTTCGAAAGCCCTTAATATAGACATACATAGAATTAGTTGAGAACATTTTAAATTACTAAATTTATGTGCAGTGTTTATATTCACCCCAGTTTTAATTTGTATTTATTTCTTTTATTTATGAACTATTTTTAACATCTCAGGTCGTCGGTCCTGGTGGTATAGTGGTAACCATATTTGCCTCCTAAACCCAAGATCGCGGGTTGGAACTCGGACAGGACTGATGGATTTTTTCAGGCGTAAATTTTCTAAGTATGGTTTCCTTCGGAAGGGAAGTAAAGTCGTGGGTCCCGTGTCGTACGTTTACGGCACGAAAAAGCACCTCAAACCTGAAAGAAGAGGCCTCTAAGCAAAATTTGTCGGCCGTTTCACGCCCTGAATTGAATGGGACGCTGATGACCTGAGATGTTAAAGAGCGTCCGTAAATAAACCAATCAAAAAAAAAAAAAAAATAATCATCTCAGGTCATCAATCAGTGTCCCACTCAATTCAGGGCGTGAAACGGCCAATAAATATTGCTCCCAGGCCTCTTCTTTCAAGCTTGTAGTGCTTTTAGTGCCGTAAATGTCCGACATGGGACCCTGAGCTTTACTTCCCTTCCACAGGAAGCCATAAATACGAACACCCGAAAATATTCATGGACCCTGACCGGGATTGAACCCCCGATCTTGGCTCTCTGAAGCAAGTATGGTTGTCACTAGTCCTCTTTTAATGCAAAGGTATTTAACACAAAAATATTGCATAAGTCAAGGGTGTTTTGAAAGAATTGGATTTCAATGGAACGAGGAATGAACGCATAAAAAGACTTCATTATGCACAAATAACCAGTAGCATTCCCAGATACCAACAATACACGAAACAACGCGATAAACAAAGCATTTTTGTATCATTATTAAGTTGGTTCTGGCTCAAAAGGGCTACTTGTACACGCCTACCTTACAAACTTCAACGCAAATATGGGGATTCAGATCACCCGAATCACATTTCCTTTATATGCACCAGCAGAGCAAAGGAGAAGCCATCTCAGTTGCAACAAATGAATGTTCTCCAAGTTCTTGATCGTGTATTACAATTAACCAAAAAACAGGAGAGATTTTAACTTTTGTTTCTACCTACAACTTATAAATTATAAGTTTCCGGCCTCGCAGATAAGGATTACCGCCTTCATAAAATCCTTATCTGGTGTGATACCTTATCTGTTAAGTAAATAATTGCAGCTGTAGCTTATGCTCCGCTGTGTTCAGTTGTTCAGATATAGTTGCATAAAGAAGACTATGTGTACAAGATTGTGATATGTTCAAAATGGAGTTTCGAGCTGTTATTAAGTTCTTCACAAAAAAAGAAATTACTGCAAATGAAATTGAACAGCGATTGGACAATGTGTAGGGAAAGCATACCCTCACATTCTACCGTAAAAGAATGTGTCGAGAAAGCATTGAAGAGGACGAGCGTGCAGGTCGGCCCTTGGAGGTGCTCACTCATCGCTCTTGTGGAAAGAGAAACTATGGAAGACTGGCAGCTCAAAGTTACAGAAATAGCAGCAAGGTTGGGCATATCTAACATAATAGTCCTTCGAATTATTCATGAGCATATAAACACGAATAAGGTTAGTGCAAGATGGGTGCCTAACCTTCTTTCCTTAGTCCAAAAGCAGCAACGAGATATCTGTTGTCAGGCGTTTTTGGAGCTCTGCCGTGGCAACGAGAGAGAAGTTCTGCAAACCATTGCTACAGGAGATGAAACTATGGTTCTGTACTATGATCCCTTGTCCAATAAAAAAAATCAATGGGGTGCGTAAACCTAGCGAAGCACCACCTCTAAAGGCCAAGGTCACCCAGTCAATCAAGAAGATTGTGACCACAATCTTTTGGGACTGTGAAGGAATACTCTTCATTGACTTCAAGGAGAGGAACGCCACAGCAAATGGGGAATACTATGCTGGCCTACTGCACAGACTACGTGCTTCCATCAAAGAGAAAAGGCGAGGAAAGCTGAGTGGTGGTGTGCACCTACTTCAGGACAACGCGCCTGTGCACACAGCTCTTGTTGCAAAGTAAGCTGTGAAGAAATGTGGTGGGTTCACGGAAATCGACCATCCACCCTACAGCCCAGATTTAGCTCCCAGTGACTATCTCCTCTTCTCTAAACTCAAGAGGGACCTTCGAGGAAGGAAATTTAAGTGTGACGAAGAAGTGATGAATGCTTTTTATGATCATTTTGCAAACAAGATTTCTGACTATTTTATGGGAGAGGGGATTGAACTTTTAAATCAAAGATGTGAGAAGTGTATTGCAATAAATGGTAACTATACTGAAAAATGAAATAAAGTTTTTGTATTTATAGTACCTAGAAAATGGTTGGGCCGGAAACTTATGGACCTACTCTCAATTGTGTTTAGTATATTGTTCCTTTGTTTAAATGTTAACTGGTTGTATAGTTCCTCGCTAGAAGCTGAAACATGTGAAGGGATTCATAATTGCAGGGAACATTTTTTGATTGTGTGTTTCATGTACTACTTAAGTTTTTGGAAGATTACGAATTTAATTCAGTTTCATTGGAGTGTATGGAAGGGAATACAATATATTGATCTGTACTAAAGTGGCACACCTAATACAGACTTTGAAATTTGAAACAAGTTCATCTGGAAACAGTGGCACATAATACTCTTAGATCTGTTTATACCATGGTGTTCGATTACTGTGGTTTTCTACTGACAGACTTGATCTCCAACCTGACGCACAAATTACAGCGTGTTCATTTGTGCACGTTACACCTGCTAAGTGATTTTGTTCGTCCATATGACACCCTCCCTCGATATGTCTTGGTTCCTCCTAAAAGACCTAAGAAATTTCCATAGTCTTAGAGTACGTTAACGTTAACACACGCTCTGAAACCCGGGACACTGGTACTATTGCACAGAATATCACTTTATTGATCATGTTTCGACATAATCACTGCCCGCCTAAGGAATACATTGCCATAGAATGTCGAAGACTGCCAGACTTAAGCATTTCATAAGAAATTATTTAATGTGATTAGAAATGCTTATTGTTATTATCATTAATTTTCCTATCACTTCCCTACTAACGTTAAAGTTTCTTGCATATTTTATGTTCACTTTATTTGCACTCTCTTTAATGATTTACATATTATTATGTATGCATAAGTTGCCTTTAGTACTGTTAACTGTACTATTACTATTGTTGTTACATTATTTATGTCTATTGTTTATGTTTTAATAACAACTTTTTTTTCATACTCTCTCTAGTGTTTTATATGTGCAAAAACATTTATACACACTTCAAGGAAAGAAAAAAACTGTGTTAACATGACAAAACTGAATTCACACAAACAGAAAATGATGAGCACTAATCATCTTAGACTTTTACAGTTACAATAGGAGCTCAAAATGCCCACCATCGGCGTTGATACACTTCTGAGTACGTTGAACTACTGATTGAACAACGTTTGCCAAAGTATTCTCAGCGAGAGCAGCACATGCCGTTTCAATTTCTTCCCGAAGTGCTGTCAGTGTAGCTGGTTTTCTACGGTATACAACATCCTTAAGAGTTCCCCATAGGTAGAAGTACAACCGAGTTGGATCCGGAGAACGCGGTGGAAACTCAATAGGATCTCTTCGCCCTATCCAGTGCCTTGGATCCAGTGCGCGGGGCTTGTTGCTGTGTGAGGTCTCCCAGATCTGCCCTTGTGAACATCGCATACGGCACCATGAGTCTCAAATTTGTTGCAATTGTTACTCGCGTTGGCGGTTCTGTTCTGTAAACACATCCCCATTGCCTTTGAACTTCAACAGCATTCTCGGTTTTCCAATACTACTTCAAAATTGCTTTCCGCTGTTCAAACGATAATCTTGGCTCCATTTTGTTGTGGCAACGCTAGCATACCGTAATGTGAGTCACATCTGTTTACAGAACATCATACTATATTCTTGGCTTCACTTGTTCATTGTTGATTTACCTGTCACGTAGCAACGCTATCAGAATGTATATGCGTCACATCTGTTTACAGAACATCATACTACACATTACTGTTGTTTTTCGCTCCAACTTTGAAATATATTAAATAGATTTCTACTGTGAAAGTGTGTATAAAATTTTTGGCAGCCTCGTTAACGTGCTTGTTGTAGCTAATGCTATTTACTATCATATTATAACTGAATCTTAGTATAAGGATTGTTAAATTTAGTAAAGCAGAAGGGCAGACTAACTCTGACATAATACATTGTAAACTGCCTATCACACACACTAGAAACAAACCATTTTTTTAACTGGATGTTTGTTTAAACATCAAAAGTCTTGTAACATAGTTTGTCCTTTACTGGTACAATGTTAACAGTTTCACTATTTTGTTGCTTCCACGGGTAGCCGAAGCAGTTAAGGTGTAGCGTTTCCTTCCTTTAAAAAATCCTTTCCCAATTTATCATTTCATCTCATGTATCATCAGTGTCCACCGCGTGTGGTGTCTCAGTAGTAAAACAGGGCGTTAAACACCATTAAAAAACATTTTGTATCACTTGTCGACAAAACTTTGATCCCCTTATGTTTTGTAGATTCAATAATGTTCCGTAGCATTTTTTTATCTAATCACGTTCTATTATTTTTTTTTACTTCACGAGTTCCTTTAGCTTTCATAGCTTTCATGTTGAAACACAACTATTACTCTCTACTTTACAAAACAACCAGCTAAATTCTCTTTTGAAGTTACTATCAGCTCTCCCGTTGCGTTGCATTCTTTTTATTTTTATTGCTCTGAAATCTCATCCTTTTCTTTTCATGCCGAAGGGCTAGAGATTTCAGGGGGAAAAAAGGCTGAGTTTTATGAAAGCTTACAGGGATGGATAATGAATACTTTGCTAGCCTTCGCTAAATGAGACATGAAGAATGACAGGTGTGAATGAAACAGCTGAAAATCACTGCCGATTTCTTATAGGAAAGCGACTGTTAACAAGCTTCTCTGTGCTATTATATCCAAGGCCGCGAGATTGATCAGACAAATGACTGTATAATTTCCGGACATGCAATTGTCTTCCTTCTCCCATTCCTTTTATATGGCTGTTGCCATTGTTCGTAACAACTTAGAACAACACCTTGGCGTTCTTCTAAAACTCCTCCCCTTAAACATAAAGATACACATGGTTTATGAGCTAATAAAGTTCGTAACGGTGCGACATTTAAACTGCTCATGTGAAAGATTTACCACCTACAAAGATTTCTCTTAACAATCATATTTAGTTCAGATACCCTCACTCTATCATTAGCATATCACTTGTTTTGGTTTATTTACGGACGCTCTTTAACCTCTCAGGTCATCAGCGTCCCATTCAATTCAGGGCGTGAAACGGCGGATAAATTTTGCTCAAAGGTCTCTTCAATCAAGCTTGAGGATCTTTTACTTGTAAATTTACGTCACGGGTACCCTCCCCTCCCATCGACCCTGGCCGGGATCTTGGGTCTACGAGGCAAGTATGGTCACCACTAGACCACCAGGACCGATTCGTATCATTTGAAGTAAAGAATTTCCTCCTCGGGTTGCTTTGTTCTATTTTCGGACGATCTTTAACCTCAGGTCATCAGCGTCCCATTCAATTCAAGGCGTGAAACGGCCGACAAATTTTGCTCAGAGGTTTCTTCTTTCAGGCTTGAGGTTCTTTTTCGTGCCGTAAATGTACGACACGGGACCCACGGCTTTACTTCCCTTCCGAAGGAAGTTATACTTAGGATTTTTACATCCGAAAAAATTCATCGATTGTGGCCAGGTTTGAACCCGCGATCTTGGGTTTAGAAGGCACGTGTGGTTACCACTACACCACAAGGACCGACTAACCCTCGGAATATTCCACTAAAGCTTCTTCTGCGCAATAATTTCCTGTTCACTTGTTTCCATTTATTTTTATATTTTGCCTTTATTCTAAACCTTTTCTTTAAATAACATAAGCCTAGGGATTTTGCGGTTTTAGATTGATAGCTTTTTAGTAAAAATGATTCCAAAAATGAAGTTGATTTGGCTTTTTCACATATCATTTCTTTGGAATTTTATACCTATCCTTAATGTGTCATTATGAATTTATATTAATACCATTTAGTGGAATAAGTGTCCTTAAGAGAACTAGTTGATTATTTTCAGACATTTGGCAGCACATCCCAAGCTGTTTACAACCTTCTTTATTATGAATTCAGTTGTTCAGAGTGACTAAATATGAAAGGAAATACTTTGTTTATAAATACTTCCATTTTGCTAGCTTTATCACATGCAATACGATAACTGAAAGGAGGTGTTATTTAAATACTATTAATTCTTTGTTATATTTGTGGTATTACTTGTGAATTTTACAAGTGTTTGTTTCTAGAACTTATAAGCGTCGGTCTTGGTGGTGTAGTGGTAACCATACTTGCCTTCTAAACCCAAGATCGCGGGTTCAAACCCGGCCAGGATCGATGGATTTTTTCGGGGGTAAAAATTCTAAGTGTGGCTTCCTTCGGAAGGGAAGTAAAGCCGTGGGTCCCGTGTCGTACATTTACGGCACGATAAAGAACCTCAAACCTGAAAGCAAACAAATTTGTCAGCCGTTTCACGTCCTGAATTGAATGGGACGCTGATGACCTGTGATTTTAAGAGCGTCCTTAAATAAATCAAATCAATCAAAACTAGAACTTATGAGCGAAAACTACTAGTTACTAGAGTGGCAAACTGATATTATCAGGTGAGGTTATGTTTTATCGGTGTTCTGTTTCACCAAACATTTGGCCTTGTTATATCGCGTATTGTTAACTAATGGATTTCTACCCTTGAATCTCGAATAGTGAATTTATATACTAGTGTACATATTTTAGGTTAGGTATTGATCTTATCAATTAAGATCGACGCATTTTAATTATATAGCTCATTAAGATTTTTTTAAATATGTGGTCTGTAATCCACCACGAATTTCCGTACTTCTTGAGTTATTTATTTTCGCCTAAAACAATGGCATACAAACTTAGCAACTTACACCATTATTTGTATATAATAATATTAATGCCGTATATGAACGTAAAATAAAAGCGCTTGCAATTGTAACTTTCGTGATGTTTGGCCAAAAGGTGTCCTTCACATATGCGAAATCTTTCTCCGATGTAATTGACTGCAACGCTTTCACAGTTGGCGTTATTGTATTCCACACTTCGGCTTTGTTTTTCTTCGTTTTTGTCAAAGAAATGCCCAACTATAACTTCTTTATCCCCATTAACTAAATGAAGCACTGTTACTTTGCTTTGAATACTAGATATTCTTCTCGATGTGGTAGACATAACGCTATTTCTTGGCTTGAACATACGATTTAAACAACGCGTAAACAAAATCGCATCAGTAAACAATCCACAGAGTAATAAATATCCGCGAAACAGACTTCTCGATGCTCGGATACAGTAACTTTGACAAGTGACTAACGACAAAATGTCACGCAATTGTGGAATAAATGTCGGTTTATTAGAACTGATGGAATTACGGCCAGTAACTAGTAAACTAATAGATTGTTATTTCATGAAACAGGATCTAGGTAGTAAAAACATAATAAGGAATAGCATATTGAATGCTAAAAAGATTCTTACTGTCTTTTCATATTAGCTGTGTGTGAAAGGGAAAGCATTTGACAAAAATGGAGAATATTTTAAATATCTCACCGACAAACTTCCTGCACTTTCAGATGCAAGATTAAAAGAAGGAATTCTTGCAGATCTTGAAATCAGAGCACTAGTGAAAGACAGCAATTTGAGAATACTATGACTGCTATACAAACCCCTTAGAATGCAATTAAAGAAGCAATTGAATACATTGACATTATAAATTGTAAACGATTTGTTACAGAAATTCTCAGTTTTGGAACTCAAATGTCTCAAATTACACGTTTGGATTATTTTGTGAAAACTTGGGACTATAAGTGCAGAGCAGTTGTTGATTTGGTTTATTTACGGACGCTCTTTAACATTTCAGGCCATCAGCGTACCATTCAACTCAGGGTGTGAAACGGCCGACAAATTTTGCTCAGAGATCTCTTCTTTCACGCTTGAAGTTCTTTTTCGTGCCGTAAATGTACGATACGGGACCCACGGCTTTACTTCCCTTACGAAGGAAGCCATCGTTAGGATTTTTACGCCCGGAAAAAATCCATCGATCTTACCCCGGGTTTGAACCCGCGATCTTGGGCTTAGGATGGAAGTATGGTTACCACTAGACCACCAGGACCGACAAGTGCAGAGAAGGGTGAGAAGGTCAATCAAAATATTCAAGAAATAAAAAAGAGATACCAAGAATGATTGCATGTTACTGTTGAATTTTCTGTAAAAATGACTCTATTGAGAGCACAAAAAAAAAATCCAAGAGAACCAAACGAACGAGATTGTGCTGAAGTTTTGAATATATTAATATTTAAAATTTCAAATTGGGTAGCCAAAAAAAACTCTTAATTTTAATTGTAATTCTTATACAAATCCTGAACTATTTATTCTTGAAGGACAAAAAAAAAATTTAATTCCTAATTTGTAAAATATTATATAATGAAGAAAAAAGTATTATTTTTTTAAATTAGCGGCACATAATTATTATTTAGAATTACATTTCAAAAAGTTTCAATTTGTAGACCTGTGTAGATGTTTCTCATTCGTCTTTTTCTCAAAATAAAATAAAAGATTTTCTACGTCCCCAAAATGCCCATAATTTGTACAACCTTTGTCCGCTCTGGGGACAAATGTTGTACAAAATTTGAAAACATAACATAAAAATAACTAACCTAAATAATTTGCGATTTATTACAAGCAATAACACGAGGGGGTCTGAGATTACAGATAAATTCACGAACGTAGAGAAAGTAAATTTGTACTTAACCTTTTCAAGTAATCTTGCGACAGAAGAATGCCGACTGTCAGTAATGCCAATATAGAGGAGCAAAATACGGGTTTAGGACTATTTCATGAATAGAATAAGAATAAATGCGATATATACATTTGAAATTCGCTTACATAATATTAACACTTGTATAAAATGTTATACTTATGAATGTCTATTCTATTCAGAAACCGTCAGACTGAAATGGACAAAAGTCGACTATTACAATCGCTACCGTTCGATTTTCTAACACCTACTGAGAAAAAAAAAAAAAAAAAAAAAAAAAATAACATACAGTGTCTCTATTTTTCTTTGTATTCTGTGGTTTGGAATTCCTAATGATAAGACAATTTGCACATTTGGCGCATCACCAAAACGCTTTGAAAAACTCTCCATTCTGTGTTATGATTGTCGATTGTCCATGCTTTTGTTGCTATCAATAGCTCCCCACTAGCTCTAGTAAGAGTGGTCAGTGATGCGTGTTCAGGAATTATACAGTGGGGGTATAGAAATGGCTCCACTGACCACAAGACAAATTTACGTCTTGTGGTCAGATGATAAAATGGATATAACGAATTCGATATTTATTATTTTTTTTTCCAATAATTTCACTTCGTAATCCGACTGTGATTTGGTCAAAATTCAAAATGTTTTTCGTTTCATTGCTTGCGTTTTAGATGATGTCAGATGAGTGAAATAATTCCTACAAAGCATGTTCAGCATTATTCTTCAATTTTACAGCTAGATACGAACTTAACAAACAGTTCTCCTTGCACAGCAAATATACGTGAAAGAAAAAGCTTCCAAAATTTTCTGAATAGTAACAAAATAAGTGTATTTTAATTGCTTAATAATAATGATAATATGTACCTAATAATCTCTTCTCTTAGGTCATACTTGTTCCGATCACATTTTTGTTTCTTATCGGTGCATTTTTTTAATTGTTCTTCTTCCTTTCGGTTGTATGTCAACATATTTTTTAGTATTCTATCTTCTGTTATTTTTTAAAGTGTTTTGCCCATTCCAGTCCATTATTTCCTAATTGTTGTAATACTAGTTGCATTTATAAAAAAATAACTGTCTTAATTGTTTTCAAAGTATTTTCTAATTGTTCCAAACACAGCTTGGAACTTTTGTATTTTTATATTAATATCTTGATCTTCTTTCTTCAAATGTGACATCACAGCCTAAATATTATGATACTTGTTCCATTATTTTTCTTCCATCACAATTTTTGCCCTTATTAACCATTACTTTTATTTTAAACTTTGAAATTATCATATTGTATCCTAACTATACCATCTGCAAATAGCAGAATATTTACTGATCTATTCTGTCATAACTCTATTCCTCTAAGCATAATTTTTTTTTATATTTTTTAAGAATGTTTGGCTATTAGATAGTATTGGAGACTACATAATTGTTTTAGGTCACACTTTTTATATTTCTTATATTTTTATTTTATTTTATTGGCTTCCCATTTACATCTACACGCCTGATCTTAGGTTGGGAGGTTTGTGCTGGACTGCAAACCCACCTAATAAAAAAAAAATATAAATAAAAATAAAAAATATTTCTCAGAAATTTCACATTGGTAAATTGGATCAATTAACCCCAATAGTTTATGTAGTGAAATAGCTCATTTCGAAAGAAAACAATAAACAAAAGCATAGTAATGGTGACTTTCTTGTGAATTTAAGAATATGTTTATAAGTTGCTCGAGAGAGAGTGAAACACAATTTTATAAGAATTTAGCGGAAAAAGTACCTTCCCAGCCAAATATCGTCATTTCCCTGCGGTATTATTATCTTCATCATTATTAAAACACGGACTGCATAGTAACACACCCTTAAACATGAATATATTGACTAAATACTTCTTGATATACGCCCATAAGCATTACAATGCGAAAATGTACCGCAAAATATCAGAAGTCATGCCTGCTACGGGGCTGTACGTTGAGCGTCGATACCGGGAACTGGAGTCCCATGTCAATTTCCCGTCATTGCGGGTTTACATTTCGGATCGCTACACTTGTCATTTAATGCACTGCGTCACGGCAAATCCTCAATGCCAACACAAAGCTGTGTAAATAGCAGATCGCTTTCTAACAAACGCACACAGCCTGCGTGGGGAAATAATCTTTACAAACGAACAGAACGGTACTGAGCACATCAACAACCCTGGGGAACTACTGAAGGCTGCGCATGACATACCTCCATATGTGCGATAAAATTACCACAAGCTGGGCTTTATAGATCAAGTGTCAACGTTTGCATATAACCATCAAACAATTATTTACAAATACCCAAAGGAGGTATAAAAATCATAAAAAATAAGTGAAAACATAAAGTCACAATTAACTAACGTTTTATGTTCTTATATTCACTAGACTGAGTATTTTTGCCCAATTATACGAGGGCAAGTCAACAAAAACAGGCCCTGATTGGTGGACAAAAACTGAAGTTCCCTCGTGCATGCGTCCGAACTCAAGGGAAGAGCAAAGTATCTCAGTTCACCAGTCGCCTGCATTTTGATAGGCGAAGAGCAGGTAACTGTGTTGAAGCTTTCCTTTCGTTTGAGAAATCCGGCACGAAGCTTACAGGTTGTTGCAGCAGGCATATGTTGATGATATTCTGCCACAATCCACAGCAGAACCGCCACGGGTGGCCGAGGTCGTTTAGGCGCGGACTCGTGAGCGGGAGGTCTGGGTTAGAATCCCACCAGGACCGTCCTCCCTGATTGGATTTTTTTTCCAAGTTTTCCTCAGTCCTCATAACTGGCAAAGGCCTGGAACGATAAAAAAAACATCCTTCCCAATTTATTATTTCATCTGATGCATTATCAGTGTCACCGCCTGTGGTGCCTCAATAGTAAAAACGGGGTTAAACACTACTCAATTACAATCCGCAGCACTTCGATGGTTCAAGGAATTTAAGGAGGGCCGTGTTTCAACAGCAAAGCAAGGCGGTCCAGCAACAGCAGTAAACGAAACCATGCTTAACACAGCTGTCGTCATTGTTCTTGAAGATCGACGAATAACAACTGACACACTTGCAGACATGTTACACGTTTTCGATTCTGCACGATCACTGGAACATGAGACGCGTTTGTGCAAGGTGGCCCCCAAGACTATGAACAGAAGATGATGCGAGTGGAAGTGTGTAGGGAACTCCGAATATGTCCCCATCCTCCATACTCCCCACACTTAGACCGCTATTCTTCTCTTTTCCTCTCCAAAAAAGGAGGCAAGGACAAGCGCTTTGGTACTTCCGAGGTTGTCGTGAAAAAGAGTGAGGCAGTTTTTAAGATGTCAAAAGGGACTTCCTGCACGTGTTCTAGGAGTGGCAGACGCTTTGGGCAAAGTGCATTCAACTCAATGGAGAATACATTGAAAACAATCACACCAATCTGGACCAAGTCTAGTGTATTCCATGCACTTCTCAGTTTTTTTTCGACTAGCCTTCGTATATCTAAACTTAAGCAGTCAAAATGTTACCCCAAAATCAGCAGCTTGGTATCTAAAATGTATGCTATCGCATAGGACTGAGTAACAGACACAGACGAAAGATGCTAAGAAACAACGGGAAGAGAAATGTAACGTCGCCACACAAAATGGAGAGGAGAGAGACATCTGACGTACACGGATATTCGATCCTAGCCGATACTCCTCAATGAGGGCACATAACAACGGATTTCTTGAGATATATTTGCACTAGGAATGCTAAACACAAGCAAGATATCTTTGCCATTGTTCCTATTCTTTAGGTTATAGTGAGCAATGCATGTGCTCTATTAACTCTGTATATGTTGATTCTACACTGGTCTACACAATTTTTGCTGAATGAAAACTGTTCATGTTTTCTGATTCCTTACCACATGGAATCTCTCAAAGCAGCAGAAAAGGATATTACATAAAATAACAGTTGTTATTATTCATTCATTAGGCAGATACATAAAATAAATGTTGTAAGATATTTAAACAAGACAATAAATGGTTCACATTGAGAATGGGACAGCAGGACTAAACCAGAGCATTGGGCCACAAAGGAGCTATTTAGTTACTTAAGAAAAAAATTAGTAGTATGAACCATTGGTTTCTGCTTCTAATGCTCTTCTTCCACCACTCCATATTACGTTAGGCCTGATGAAGCAATTTGTAACTGCTCTGAATAAGGATAGTGAATGTTTCAACTTTGCTGTTACAAAGTTGCCTCAGAAAACCGAAGCTAAGATAGCAGCAGGTATTTTCGATGGACCCCAGGCTCGTGAGCTTATGCAGGATGAGACCTTTCCTCAGTCGATGTCCTGTTAGAGAAGTCAACATGGTTGGCATACAAAAAAGTGACAAAAAACTTTCTTTGCAGTAAGAAATCTGAGAACTATAAAGAAATTATGAAGGAAATGCCACAACATTAAAGTGCATTTTCTCTACAGCCATATTGATTACTTCCCTGCGAATCTTGGGGCAGTGAGTGAAGGACAAGGTGAGCGGTTTCATAAAGACATTAAAACAATGAATACTACTATAAAGGTCATTCGGGTGTATAAATAATGGCTGATTACTGTTAGTGTTTGAAAAGAGACACTAGTGAAGGACTTAATGGCTAGGAATTCGAAAATAATGTTAAGTTTTCTTTTCCCTAGTAGTGAAACAAGTTTGGAAATTCATAATTATTAACATATAGCACTTTTTTAATATATTCATTAATATTTAAATTAAAACGAAACCTACAACAACAGTTTTGTCTTAGCTATATGTCTTAAAACGTAATAATATTTCTTCAAAAAAGTAAGTACATTATAACATTTGATGAAATTTTATTTAAAAGCCCAGTCCGATTGAGTAAAACTGAAAACATATTTGAATTCAGAGCATTCATGCTATTATTACTTCTTTTACACCAGTGTTATTTATTACCAGTACGAAACGTTACCATAGATTTTAAAAAAGATGCATTCCTGCGGCTTCCTTTTAATCCGCTGCATTTTATAGCAAGTGAAAAATTTATTTAAGAACCGACGCAAAAGTCTATTGAAATGTGTATGTCAGGTGAAATTATATGCTACAAAATAAAAATTGTATACATAAGAATTCTAACTTTTGCAACGCAAAAAAGCATATTATGCAGCACTTTTTCAATCATGAAAAGAAAAAGGAAATAAATAGTTTCCCACTTTTTTCAAGCCTTATTGTATTTAATTATTCCAGAAAGAGTGCATTTTTTGTAGTTCTTAAAAACAAATAAAGCTTGCTTAACACAGTTTCTAATGTTATTATATTAGTTAATTTAACCAATTACACGCAGACAACTTTGTTTAGTTGTTCACCGTCCAGAGCAGGGCAGTTACAAGGCATTTGTGTCGCAGAAAAAGTGTGGTAAACATTTGAATGAAAATTCGGCAAATAAATTTCACTTGGTTACCAATATATCATTAACATAAAAATGCACATTAAATTATGATTGCAAAAACTGCAGCGTTAATGTATATAGTTATTAATTAATTTTTTCTTCGCAGCAAACTGAATTTATCATTAATTTATTATGTCATTCGTTGCGTAATTCTGTGTGCAAAAACTAAATTTACTTTTGTTTATATCTTCCTATCCAATAAATGCTCTAAGAAAGCACACCCATTTTAAGACTGTTGTAAGCTGCAGTAAGTTTCAAGCTTTAAACGGAAGCACTGGTTGATAGTGCCTAGTCGACGAATTGGGGGAAAAAATCATTAAGACATGCAATAGAAAGTTTATGGTAAAAACAAAGAGGTCTTATTGTTTCCTCTGGAGTCCTATCAAAATACAATGTAATGTTCATTTCTCCCATATTTATAAAAATATATTTTAATAGCTTTTCTATAATTA
The DNA here is from genome assembly GCA_030762175.1 of Metallyticus violacea. NCBI lineage: Eukaryota > Metazoa > Arthropoda > Insecta > Mantodea > Metallyticidae > Metallyticus > Metallyticus violacea. The sequence goes on from CM060841.1 coordinate 23,341,499, forward strand.
GAAAGAAAGATCAATTCACAGGTGCGGCAAACACGCACTGCGGGTTCAGTGTCGATAACGCAACCGAATATTAAATGTTTGCTATAAAATTTATGAAACAGGTTTTTTTTTTTTTTTTTTGGCGAAACGCGCCGAATTAATTTTACAGGGGAGTTTTCAAAATGCCACTTACTATTTCTTGACGAGAATCCTGTATGTTTTCTTCACTTCATATCCCAAATACTCGTAGCTTATCTATAGGTCATCTTTTTCGATTGTTTACTTTCCTCTGATGTTAGAATTTAAAGCCAATATCTGAGTCAGTCGCCTATTAGGGAGCTAATTACCCCGGACACACATAAAGCACACACACACACACACATATTGAAGGATTCCCCGAGTGCGTGGTCAGTTCAATGTCAGGGCTACTGCGAAGATATCACAAACACAGAAAGACGCAGACATACACAAAGAAATGAAATGAAGATGCATAATGGAAATGAAGACGAATTCGAGTATTTTCCCTTTCTGAAAATGAACTGAGGAAAACCATGTAAAATCTCAATAAATTATTATTGATTAAAGAACAAATGGAACATACGGGACTTTTAAATTTTAATCAGCCAAAATATCTGCAATAGCAGAACATGGAACTCAAAATTGCCATGTAACAAAATTGGGGGGGGGGGGAAAGACCATCACGGCTTATTCAGCAATATAAAGGTAGCGGGTTTGCTTTTACTGTTATAAAATTCCTTGTAAACATTATAAATATATTTTATACTTGGTCGTAGACTGTCCATGCTTAAGTATAAAGAGGAACAAATAAAACAATAAAAAGTCGTAAGAGCGATATTTACAGATATATGAATGGAAACATACTACATTATTAATAATTACATTAATTATTGCGCTCTAATCAGAAATTAAATTGCTTTTAGCTTCGCGGATTTTGGCTAAGAAAATGGCCATTATCAATACCAATTAGTGCGGTTCGTAAACAGATTCCAGCATGCCAATTGAACTCTAATTGCATTAAAAACTTTTTAGGAAACGGCGTTTTTCTCAGGTGTTCCCAGTGGGTACATTCTACCAGAATATGTACTCATTCCTCATGCCCTCCACAAAATGGACAGGTTCTCCTACCAGAACTATCCGTTATTTTTTGAGCCTTCCAACTTCCCAGACTAAACCAGGCCATTCCTGATCTCGCCTTTCTCCCTAGAACGATCATATATATCTCTCTTTACGCCAGGTTACTTTAATTTCATTCGATAGGCTCGAGGAGACTTTCTGTTACATTCTGCCTCCATTTCCTTGCCTGCTGACAACCTCTAGCCTTGTTCCAACCTTTTTCATACGTTTATATTATTTACATTGCCACATTGAACCCAGGCCAATTCCTTATTTCACCTCAGCAGCCCAAAACGTTGGTGTTATATTTTACATCTGGTGTCTATAGCATTTAGATATATATAATGCTTTGCTGTTAATGAGCTAATGCCGATAAAACACTCCAGTTTCGTGCAGAAACATAAATACCAATTGAAACAAATTTAATATCGCCAAATGAGACAATCCCCCGTCGGAGAAGCAGACATTTAGGCAAAAACTAGCCATTTGAACTCAATGCAAATAAAACGAACATTTCATTATGAGAAATATACCAAAATAGACACTCGTCATAGAATTCTTGAATGAGGCAGTTAGTAAACACAGAAGAAATGTTAAGTTCTTGTTCTGAGTAATCGGTGCAAGGAAGGAAAACACAAAAGCTGGAGAATAAAGTGAACGGAAGACAGTTGCACGGCACCCCGGGGCTGAAGCGGTCTCGTCCACCCTAAGGGAGATGTATCCATTACAGTCTCCATTCAACATCGGCACAAAGCACAAAACGATTAACGGTAGTCTCTTGTTTTTCAAGCATTTGTATGTAGCATTCCATTTAAATGCATGACAGTAACATTTAATGGCCCTACTCGAGCATTAACGTAAGATTCAGCAGCTATGAAAAGATTTTACCCAAAAGCGATATTGAGATAATATCTCTCTCAAAATGGGGAATTATGTTCCATATAATTATGGGGTGTAGCACTAAAGCGTTCCCTGTTTTGACCAGGAATACATAAGATACATCCAGAGTGCCAAAAAATGTATACACACTTTCACTGTAGATATCTATTTAATACATTTCAAATTTGGACCGAAAAACAACAGTAATGTGTAGTATGATGTGCTGTAAACAAATATGACTCACATACATTATGAAAGCGTTGCTACGTGACAGGTAAATCAACAATGAACAAATGAAGTCAAGATTATCGTATGATGTTCTGTAAACAGATGTGACTCACATACATTATGATAGCGTTGCTACGTAACAAGTAAATCAACAATGGACAAATGAAGCCAAGGTTATCGTATGATGTTCTGTAAACAGATGTGACTCACATACATTATGAAAGCGTTGCTACGTAACAAGTAAATCAACAATGGACAAATGAAGCCAAGATTATCGTATGATGTTCTGTAAACAGATGTGACTCACATACATTATGAAAGCGTTGCTACGTGACAGGTAAATCAACAATGAACAAATGAAGTCAAGATTATCGTATGATGTTCTGTAAACAGATGTGACTCACATACATTATGATAGCGTTGCTACGTAACAAGTAAATCAACAATGGACAAATGAAGCCAAGATTATCGTATGATGTTCTGTAAACAGATGTGACTCACATACATTATGATAGCGTTGCTACGTAACAAGTAAATCAACAATAAACAAATCAAGACGAAATTATCGTATGATGCTCTGTTAACAGATGTGACTCACATACATTATGATAGCGTTGCTACGTAACAGTTAAATCAACAATAAACAAATCAAGATGAAATTATCGTATGATGTTCTGTAAACAGATGTGACTCACATACATTATGATAGCGTTGCTACGTAACAGGTAAATCAACAATAAACAAATCAAGACGAAATTATCGTATGACGTTGTGTAAACAGACGTGACTCACATTACGTTCCTCTAGCGATGCTACAACAAAATGCAGTCAAGACTATCGTTTGAACATCGGAAAGCAATTTTGAAGTGGTATTGAAAAACCGAGAATGTTGTTGAAGTTCAAAGGCAATGGAGACGTGTGTACAGAACAGAACCGTCAACGCGAGTAACAATTGCACGCATTCGAGACACATTTAAGACTCATGGTATCGTATGCGATGTTCAAGGGCGTCTGGGAGACCTCGCACAGCAACAAGCCCCGCGACCATGGTTTTGGAACGTTTTGAGCGCTAACAGCAGAAATCTACAAAGCAATGTACACGTGAGACTGGGATTAGCAGAACCAGCATATGGTATTATTAAAACAGCAAAGTTGGAAGTTTTTATACGAGGAGTTTTGCATGCATTAAATGAAAATGACCCCGATCGGAGAATGCAGTACTGTGAGTGGTTTCGGAACATGGTGCAAGAGCTGAGGCCTTCGTAGGGAAAGTTGTTTTTTCCATTGAAGCGCAATTAAAGTTGAAGGAACTGTTAACGGGCATAACTGTGTTCACTGGGGTGCAAACAATCGACATGTTATTTTGGAAAATGCTGTTAATTTATTTGGAATTAATGTCGAATTAGGAGTCTAATTAGACCATTCCATTTTTGAAAGAACGGCAATTGGCCCATTGTACCTGAACATGATACATATATCCGTCGCACCCGCCATTCATACACTCTATGGAAATGAGGAATTTTACTTCCAACAGGATTGTGCACCACCACATTACCGCCGAGATGTACGCGCGTACTTTGATGACAATGTCCCAAGGCACTGGATAAGACGAAGAGGTCCGATTGAGTTTCCACCGCGTTCTCCGGATCTAGCTCCGTTGAACTTCTATCTATGGGGAACTCTTAAGGATGTTTTATACCGTAGAAAACCAGTTACACTGACAACACTTCGGGAAGCAATTGAAACGGCATGTGCTGCTATCACTGAGGACACTTTTGCAAACGTTGCTCAATCAATAGTTCAACGTACTCAGAAGTGTATCGACGCCGATGGTGGGCATTTTGAGCAACTGTTGTAACCGTAAAAGTTTAAGATGATTAGTGCTCATCATTTTCTGTTTGTGTGAGTTCAATTTTGTTATGTTAACATAGTTTTTTCTTTGCTTGAAGTGTGTATACATTTTTGGCACCCCCTGTATAACTGTTCTTGTTGTGTTGCACTATTTTCTTGTTTTAATTTGTAACACTACACGCCCTTTGTTTACTCTGAATATCCTTGTATTTAAGGCGTAATTAAATTGGAAAATTAACACGCAATTTCTCATTTAATTAATGGAAATATTTCCCTACAGCGTAATGCTAGGTCTCAATGTTTCTTGTTTGTTTTCATGTTCTCCTCTGTCGTTGTTTAGAAATTAATTAAAATCATAGTAAATAAATATAGGAGAGGGAATTGTTTAAATGAGTACATTAAAATTGCATTATTATGACACATGTTTCAATATTTGCAGATGTGCAAGGCATAAAGAGGAATATAGAAATATCCACCGAGGTTGCATGTGTATGTGAAAATGCACAATGGAAAAAAATCTCCCATTATATTGTAGTTGCGAAGGGTCGACTAAAGGTCAAACATTTAATTTCGCCTCTACTGCTCTCTAGTAAATTTAGAGCCGTTATACAAAATATCAACATTACTACATTTAAAGAGTTTAAAAAATTAATATAAACTAATTGATTTTTGTAAGTTTTTATGAGCAGAATTAGCAAACGTGCTGAGAGTATAAAAGCAGAAAAAAAAATTAATGATAAAAAGTCGTTTATAATTTACTATGAATCATAATTGGTTATGTTGGCTATGTTTTCAAAATTATTTTATTTTTCTACATCATTCTTGTCCAACGATTCCATCGCGAAAGGTGCTTTCCTCAAGTGTGCAAAACCACGAGAGCTTTGACCTTCTCTCAGTAGAAAATCTTCATTCTCCTAAGAAAATTTCTAGCCTAGGAAATAAGTCGGAGAGAATAACGTGGATAGTTATCAGCATTTTCCATTGTAGTAACTCTAGTGTGAGGGCTTGCATTATAAAGGTGGGAAATGATCCTTTTACGAGCTAAACCTGGTCTCATTGTTGAAATATTCTAATGTAACTGTTCAAGAAGGTGTGCTTAATATTCCCCATTTATAGTTTACCCTTTTTGAAGATAATCTATTATCAGAATCCCTGTTGTATTTAAGAAATTTGACTTTTCCAGCTGATTTTATTGTCACTGTCAAGGCCTTTTCTTCTTCCTTTTCCTTTTATTTAAAAACTTTTTCAGCTGGACAACTGCCTTTCGTCCGCTGTTTCGACTGCCGTTTTGTCTCTGTGATGTATAATTAACCCAAGATTAATATGTGATAATTAATCGGCAAAGAAAATCGGTTGGAACAATGATGGAAAGCTTGATCTCCAGGTGTTTTTCAACCGAGTGTAACCAATCGTTTATCCATGTCTATTGTAGTTAAAATGTTGTGCAGCCATTCTTTTGAAATATTTATAATAGTCGCTTCTTCGCTCAATGTATTTATCCTGTCTGCCAGCATAATATCACGGTCTTTCGTGATTATTTCTTTTGTGGTCACAACTCTTGGGCGTCCAGAGCGATGTTTATTTCGTGCGCCAATCTCAGCAACCAAATTTCTACTTTGGCATATGATGCACACCTAACCCCAATAAACATTTCGTCCCTTCAAACATTTTTGCGGGTTTTAAAAACTTTAAATTTTAAAAAATCAGGCATTTCATAACTTCTTGCTCTCTGTGTATATACATATTTTTAAAGGTCAGGTAACACAGTCCCTTATCCCACCTTTAGTTCTTTAGTTCATGTCATAGCATTCAAGGAATCTCGCTAGAAGCAATGGAACATTTAGAAATTGAATAAAAATATGAACACCTTTTACTTCCGCTTTTGTTTCTACTTCATTTCTTTGTTAGGTTTATTGTAATCGATATACGTAAACAGCAAAAGATTTACCTCATGTAAATATATTGCAAGATATTTGTGTCTCCGTACAAAGAACATTCAAAGTACGTAACTGTACTTTGCCTCTGCAGTACAGGGCAAGCAGGTTGCAAGCTCACAAGGCGTGAAGGCGTGATTGAGCTGCAGGTCGCGTGCCCGGATACGACAGGAAACTTAGAAGAGGGCGTTTTCCGATCGCGCGCGATATGCCATGACACAAACATGGGAACGGGGTATATGATAGCGATTTCCTTGAATGTAATCTACATTTTTCATCAGCTTCCTTTATCTCAGAAGTGAAGTTTGAGTACCCTTAGGTTTAAACTAAGAAAACCAGTTCCCTCAGATTCACCGCTTAGCTGCTTGGTCTATTAGATGCCGCAGTTGTTTAGTTTGTCTGGATATTGTTCTTTGCACTTCTTACTCTTGCTAGAACTTAAGAAATATGTCATTTATCTACATCTGAACATGCAACGGCCTTGGACTTTGGTTTATGTGTCACGCGCAAACATTAATAACACCCATATCGTTGACAAGTTCAATTTACTGCAACTTTCCGTTTCCCCTTTACTCACTATAGGTAAAACGTGTTTTTCCCCCTTCTTTTCGCAGTTTTACGAGGGTAGGTCCATAAGTTTCCGGCTTAACTATTTTCTAGGTATGATAGACTAAAAACTATACTTCACTTTTCAATACAGTTACCGTTTATTGCAATATACTTCTAACATCTTTGAATTAACATTTCAATCCTCCCACCAAAAAAAATAGTCAGAAGTCTTGTCTGCAAAATGGGCATAAACAGCATCTATCTTAAATTTCCTTCCTCAAAGCAGCTTCGTAAGTTTTGAGAAGAGGAAATAGTCACTGGGAGATAAATCTGGGCTGTAGGGTGGATGATCGATTTCCTTGAATCCACATGTCTTCACAGCTTCCTTTGCAACAAGAGCTGTGCGTACAGGTGCGTTGTCGTGAAGACGGCGCACACCATCACTCAGCTTTTCTCGCCTTTCCTCTTTGATGGAAGCACGTAGTCTGTGCATTAGGCCAGCATAGTACTCCCCAATTACTGTGATGTTCCTCTCAAAGTAAATGAGTATTCCTTCACAGTCTCAAATGATTTTCTTGGTTGATTGAGTGACCATGGTCTTAAGAGGCGGTGCTTCGCCACGTTTACGCCACTCCTTTGATTCTCTTTTGGACAAGGGATCATAGTAGAGGACCGTAGTTTATCTCCTGTAACAATTGTTAGCAGAATTTCTCTCTCACGGCAGAGCTCCAAAAATTCCTGACAACAGATAACTCGTTGCTGCTTTTGAACTGAGGAAAGAATTCTAGCTGCCCATCTCGAACTATACATAAACATTTTTGATTGATTTGAACGATTATTTTTCCCTATCGCTCGGTAGGAATAAGACAGCGCATTTTTCTATTTTCACAAGTTATGCTATATTTCCTAATTCCTCTTTCCTTTCCTTCCACTGCTGACCTCGAGCACACGATTGAGCAACTCTCAATGCAAATTCCGTAAATAACAAATTTATATTTGTTTTCATCCGTGTCTTTATTAGCTCGTCTCTTTCGTTAACTCATTGATACAAAATTTAATTTTATATACACAATTACATCCTCTGACCTGTTAGAAAACGCTTCTATGTATGAAAAAAAATTAATTAAAGGGAAATGTTCCGGTTGCTTTTTGTACCAGAAATTTTACAAAACTAATTAATATGTGTAATGTAATATACAAAAAATAATAAACTATTTATTATTATTGTGGTCAAGTTAGTTGAAGGCCAAAATGGTATTTCATTTATGGCAAAATGTCATAACACTCCATTCACTCCATACGGATATATTAATTATTTAAGCCTAAGGTCAATACAAAACATATTTTAACCTAAGCAGTTAGTCGCCGATATATCGGGTGATTGTGTACTAATCCTCATTGTTTCATTTTATTATATTATAAACTTATGTTCGTTTATATTTGTCATGTATTACATAATATATATTATTTTATAAGTAAACTTACATATTATTATGCATAAATTATTTCTTCAGTCTTAATAATTATTTCAGAGCTTAGAATGTTACTAAGCTACAAAAACACTATTTTAATGTTTATGCGTTATGATAGTATTTCGTAGGCGCATAACTTCTCTTCTATATTACTCTTCTTTAATGTACCAATGTTTACATAATTCGCACTAGGTAGCAAGTATGTACTGAATCATTAGTAAGTACATAAAATTACAATACTAGAAAGGCCGTTTAAACATTAGGTAATCTCACAGATCCTGTAGCAAAGAGAAGGTGGGGTTTTAGGGTGGGGACAAATTAAGAAAACTTGAAACATTTCACTCCCCTATTTTTATTACTCTCTACTCCATTCTCTTTTAAGTATCTATACTTCCATTCGCTTTCACCTAAGTTCTATTTCAAACATTTATTTCTTTGCATTAGGAAACACACAAATTGTGTTTTACAAATGCAATGTACTTACTAAGTACTTTGATGGGATTTTAACCAAAAACCTGGGAATAAAACTATCCATTGCAGCCTTCCAATGATCTAGGGGTCTATCTAACGAGCCAGCTTAAGAAACATCTGTTAAAATATGTGTTTTACGTTTACGGTTAAGTTTTTGAAAATGTATGCATTTTTACAAACGTATCACTGTTTCAATGGTCCTTGACACTGAAAATCTTCCAGTTACATTTTTAAAACTAAAAAAAAAAAAAATAAATAAAAAAAAATAAAAAACTCCAAATACAAATTTAAATGAAAAATGCTAATTATAAATAAATAAAATTTTGTTACAATATGCTTAATGAATTTTACAAATGCTTCATCATTTCTATGGTCCCTGACACTAAAATATCTTCTACTTACATTTTAAAAACTCAAAAAATATGCAAAATATAAATTTAAATGAAAAATATTGAATAAATAAATAAAATTTGTTAAAATATGAGTTTTATGCATACAGTTAATGAATTTTTACAAATTTTTCATTATTTCAATCGTCTCTGATGTTAAAAAATATTTCTAGTTACATTTTTAAAACTCAAAAAATATTCAAAATATAAGTTTAAATGAAAAATATTGAAGGGAATAAAGTGATCACGTCATCGCAAGAGCAACTCATTAAGCGAGCGATGTTGATAGCAGAAGCAGAAAAAGCCATTTTTTAAAAACTAAAATAACGTAATAGCCAAGAAAAGTATTTTTAAAAATTGGTTAACAATATGGAGAGTAAAGGGAAATAAATTCCCGAGCAATAAATGTTTTACAAAATATCAGTGAGGCGATCTTGTAAAGTACTTTTCTGCGTAATGCGGTAAGGGGTAGTTCATATACAATTTAAATAAATAAATATGGAATCTTATCTTAAAGGATGAAAATAATAATAATAATAATAATAATAATAATAATAATAATAATAATAATAATAATAATAATAATAAAACCAAAACCGCCACGGGTGGCCGAGGTCGTTAAGGCGCGGACTTGTAAGCGGCAGGTCTGGGGTTCGAATCCCACCAGGACCGTCCTCCCTGACTGAGATTTTTTTTTCCAGGTTTTCCTCAGTCCTCATAAATGGCAAATTCCTGGGAGGTACCCTAAACTTAGGTCTGGAACGCTTCCTTCCTTTAAAAAAATCCTTTCCCAATATATCATTTCATGTATCATCAGTGTCCATCGCCTGTGGTGCCTCAGTAGTAAAAACGGGCGTTAAACACCATTCATTCATTCAACAAGACGAAAGCTGCCTTACTTAACCTTCAATTTCTTAGCAAAATTCGTAAGCGAAGCTCGTTTTAATGACTTCACTGTCCGGCTGATGTTCGTGATTTCCAGAATAAAAAGAAAATCTATAGCCTAGCATAACTGAGCTGGCTGAGGTAACCTAACCTAACTAACCTAACCTAGTATTTCTACAATTACTTCAATCGTTTAGCTCGCCGTCAGATATTTTACCATTTTCTTCAATTCTGCCTTTACATCAGCTAAGATCGAGTGGCTGATTTTTTTTTTTTTTAAGTAGCGTTTTTACTACTGAGGCACCACAGGCGGACTCCACAGGCCTAAGTTTAGATTACCTGTTTGGCATTTGCCAGTTATGAGGACTGAGGAAAAACTTGGAAAAACCCTCAGTCAGGGAGGATGGTCCTTGTGGAATTCGAACCCCAGACCTCCCGCTCTCGAGTTCGCACCTTAACGACCTCGGTCATTTGTGGCAGTGGACTGAATGTACTACATATATACTGTATACCTAAACAATGATTAATTCGCGTCTTTTAACGTTTCTAATGGTCTAAATTGCACCAGTGGAAACAATAGATATGTGAATAATGACAATAATCAAGGACATCCTTTCATTTGTAATCTCTTTGTATTGAATTAACTGTAGTAAGGTTTCTAACATGGCTACATTTCATTCTACATATATGGCAAAATAATGTAATCTATTCACCTAAGCACTAGAATTCATATCACTAATTTAACTCGTAAAACTATTAGGACCTGGCAGGGCTCAAAGAGTCCAACTGCACTGTCCAAGCTACATAGGGTTCGTTTCACAATGTGATATGATATGTAATTCGAAATATGGCCTATGGCACCGCAGAGGCTAAATAGCCCAAGGCAGTATGCAGCATATGTTTAATGAGCAAAACACGAGCCCAGAAATGAAGCGGTAATACAAACAGAAACGAATATGGAAGTTCCACTGCATTAAAATCTGAGCGGTAATGTAATTTTGAAATTATATTTTGTGCACAGCACCGTGATAATTAATTAGCAGTTCCATGTTTTGCTACCGAATCATAGGAACATTATATCACTTTTGATACTGGCATCCGTACTGCAGCAATGGCTAAATAACAGACATTAAAATTAAACAGTATCACGGAAGCAAATCTATACAGAATGATTTATTTGCTCCTTAAAACTTTAAAAAAAAATTAAAACTATGTCATTTTTATGTTTCTTATTAGCTGTGATATTTTTTTGAAAATTATTATTGCTGTATTTTTTTGTATTACATTTATGATTTATTCTTTAGTTATTTCCCATACGGAGTCTTCTTATGTTTTCCCCTTTGATTAATATTAATAATGTATAATGTATAAATTTTACATTGCTCTTATCTAAACTATTTCAACTATTCTTATCGTGTTATCTATTTGTTTGGCCTCCCTTACACACGCTATTACAAAGTTTTGCAACAAAATTGATATTTAAACTATTTAAATATATTGTTCTTCTGAATACATCAAACAGTTAAGTAAAAGGAGAAAGTTTGCTGAAATAATTTTTTTAAAAATGTATGACTGGTTACTTATACTATTAAAATTATTAAAATACAGCTCAAATGCTTCTATAATCTAGAAAAAAGGAACTAGAAAGCTCCATAAACAATAAGTAATTAAGTCCATTGCAAAAAATAAAATAGTAAAGATTACATTGGTGAGCAAATTATTGCAGCCTAGAACGCGAAAATGTAAATATTAAAGTAATATGAACGACAATTTAAACAAAATTAAGTATGAAAATAATCAACAGCCAATTATAGCATTACATAGAAACCAGCTAAACTAAACTCATCAAAATGGTCACATAAAACAAATCTAAATTCTTAAAATTGTCATATAAATCATAACAAAAGTTCTGAAACATAATTAATCTAAAGCACAGCTACATCAAAATGAATACAGCCTCGATGCAATTATTAGAGAATAAAATTGATCAAACTTTGGGTTAATTTTGGAAATATTTAGAAATTTCAAAAGCAGAAATGTGCATAAAGAGGCTGTCTTCCCTCACGTCAAATGTACCGCATAGTGCGTACACAGCCAAAAGCCCAAAAAGGAAGTTTTCTATAAAAGCGGCCATGGCTGACTGCCCAACTTACAGCTCCAAAACCTGACTAAGCATGTTTTAAAACAGGTTTCAGAAACATTTGACCGTACTTCTCTTTGCGCTAATACTGGCTATTATTATCATCATCAGTTTTTCAGGTAAAAAATCAGCTGCTGAAACAACATATGAATTGGAAAGTGAATGAGTAGTCACTAATAGAATAGTAGAAAACTCAAGTTATTAAGTAATGGAGATAATATAAGATTTGATGACAAACTTAGATGAGGAAGATTGGCTACAATCTGTCACTATTTCCAACACTTTTGGATTGCGTTTATACACAACGAACAAATCCGTAGAAACTGCCCGAAGCACAGGTTCAGCGACAAGTGGATAATAATACCCTGAAACCCTTATACGAGATTGATACTGGATACGGAACAAGACCTAGGTACGACTAAAATGAATCTTTTTGTAGAGAAGACAATGGGAACTAAATGCTGAATGATTGTGTTATTAACGGTGTGTATGTAAAAAACTGAATGAAATTTACAATATTTTAAGTGGTAGAATCAGCAGCAGCAGCAGTAGTAGTAGTAGTAGTAGTAGTAGTAGTAGTAGTAGTAGTAGTAGTAGTAGTAGTAGTGGTAGTGGTAGTAGTAGTAGTAGTAATAGTAATAGTAGTAGTAGTAGTAATAGTAGTAGTAGTAATAGTAGTAGTAGTAGTAGTAGTAGTAGTAATAGTAATAGTAGTAGTAGTAGTAGTAGTAATAGTAATAGTAGTAGTAGTAGTAGTAGTAATAGTAATAGTAGTAGTAGTAGTAATAGTAGTAGTAGTAATAGTAGTAGTAGTAGTAGTAGTAGTAGTAATAGTAATAGTAGTAGTAGTAGTAGTAATAGTAATAATAGTAGTAATAGTAGTAGTAGTAGTAGTAGTAGTAGTAGTAATAGTAATAGTAGTAGTAGTAGTAGTAGTAGTAGTAATAGTAATAGTAGTAGTAGTAGTAATAGTAGTAGTAGTAATAGTAGTAGTAGTAGTAGTAGTAGTAGTAATAGTAATAGTAGTAGTAGTAGTAATAGTAGTAATAGTAATAGTAGTAGTAGTAGTAGTAGTAGTAGTAATAATAGTAGTAATAGTAGTAGAAGTAGTAGTAATAGTAATAGTAGTAGTAGTAATAGTAGTAGTAATAGTAGTAGTAGTAGTAATAGTAGTAATAGTAATAGTAGTAGTAGTAATAGTAATAATAGTAGTAATAGTAGTAGTAGTAGTAGTAGTAGTAGTAGTAGTAGTAGTAGTAGTAATAGTAGTAGAAGTAGTAGGTGTATGTTATAAAAGTCTTTATGCATATTACAAATATATTCTTTGCACAGGTCCTAGACCATACATGTTTAAACAGAAACAATAACAGTAAAAAATAAAACAATATTAATAATATATAAATATTTTTAAAAAATTTTAAAATATGAAGAACTGTATTTGCAGACACATGAATTGAAATATATTACATGTTATTTATAATTATACTAGTTATTGCGTTCTAACCAGAAAATAAATTGCTTCTCACTTCGCACACTTTGGTTAGGAAAATGCCCATATTCAATAATTAGCATGGTTCGCAAATAGATCCCAGTATGCCAATCGTCCTCTAATTTCCTTATAAAGTTTTCTGTAAATAACGTTTTTCTGAGGTGTTCCCAGTGGATACATACGGTCAGAATGTGTACCCATTCCACATCTCCCTTCACTTACCCTTCCAACTCCGCAGTCTGAATTGTCGGTCCTGGTGGTGTAGTACTTGCCTCCTAAACCCAAGATCGCGGGTTTGAACCCGGCCAGGAACGATGGATTTTTTCGGGCGTAAAAATCCTAAGTATGGCTTCCTTCCGAAGGGAAGTAAAGCCGTGGGTCCCGTGTCGTACATTTACGGCACGAAAAAGAGCCTCAAGCCTGAAAGAGAGGCCTCTGAGCAAAATTAGTCGGCCGTTTCACGCCCTGAGTTGAATGGGGGCGCTGATGACCTGAGATGTTAAAGAGCGTCCATAAATAAATCAATCCAATCCCAGTCTGAATCAGGTTATTCCTGATCTCGCCTTTTTAATTTAATTTATTTTATTTCATTCGATAGGCTCAAAGAGACTCTGTTACATTCTGAGTCGATTTCCTGCCTGCTGATAACCTCTAGCCTTGTTTTAACCTTCTTTCATACATTTTCAATTTTGCAGTCCCTCGATGCCCTATTGAACCCAGGTCAATTCCTCTGTGTCCCCTTTCCACCTCTGCAGCCACATTGGTATTATATTTAGTATCTGGTGTCTACAGCATTGAGCCCAAAGTGCTGACTGGCCTCCCTTCATTAGTCAAAGGCAGTTTTGTGGTCCTGGTGGTGTAGTGGTTACCATACTTGCCTCCTACACCCAAGGTCGCGGGTTCGAACCCGGCCAGGACCGATGGATTTTTTCGGGCGTAAAAATCCTAAGTATGGCTTCCTTCGGAAGGGAAGTAAAGCCGTGGGTCCCGTGTCGTACATTTACGGCACGAAAAAGAACCTCAAGCCTGAAAGAGAGGCCTCTGAGCAAAATTTGTCGGCCGTTTCACGCCCTGAGTTGTATGGGACGCTGATGACCTGAGATGTTAAAGAGCGTCCATAAATAAAATCAATCAAAAAAAATCAATCAATCAAAGGCAGTATTTTACCGTTCTTGTTTTACTATTAACCGTATCTTCTATTTATGTTACAATAAACGACAACGCGCATAAGATAATCTACTCTTGAAGTAGATGCATAAAATTTGAGGATGTGTTTTTAATCGAAATCTGCCTCATTCAGCACATAGTTCAAAATGTTGCGCTATGCGACTACGGACGTTCCTGTCCATGATAAAGGACAGAATTTCAATAGATAAGTGAAAGATATTGTGTTTTGTATTTTTGCAAATAGAGGCTGTTCCACTTGTAGATGTGCAGAAATACGTGGTAACTTGAATTTAAATTATTACATTCGCTTTTACGTAACTTGATGTGGAAGCTCTCAAAGTTTAGGCGAATGTTCAATGTAACTTGATTTTCACGGCGAATGCGGCGTTGTACACAACAGATTTCTACTGTGCTAACCACAACAAGCACTAAACATTTTGCTGTGGCGTCCAGATGTAGCGTGTCTTTTGTTCTATTGAATGTCCTCGCATTAAACACAGCGCATGAGCACGCAGGCTTGCATAGCATGTTTCATGCTACTGTTGTATAAACTTATAGGGTTAGTGTTTCTTATAAGACGTATATCATAACAATATTTTCTTCTGTTTTTAAATGTTAAACATTTATTTCTTGATAACTCTAAACAGAACACTCTGTATAAATTATATTTATATTTAAACGATTCCTTAGATCATATAAGAAGCTGTAACCTTAATTTTTTTTAATAGTGTTTAACGCCTGTTTTTACTACTGAGGCACCACAGGCGGTGACATTGAAATTACATGAGATGAAATGATGTATTGGGAAAGGATTTTTTTAAGAAAGGAAATGTTCCAGGCCTAAGTTTAGGGTAGCCTCCCGGGGTTTGCCATTTATGAAGACTGAGGAAAACCAGGAAAAAACCTCAGCCATGGAGGACGGTCATTGCGGGATTCGAACCCCAGACCTACCGCTCACAAGTCCGAGCCTTAACGACCTCGGGCACCTGTGGCGGTCCATAACCTTGCTAATTTTATACACCAAATGTATGGTGTTTTAGAATCAAATTTTAGTTAGGGATTGAAACATTAGTTTAAATTTTATTCATCATTTTCAGTTCCTCACTAAAAGCTGTTTTCCTTTTTCTGGAAATATCATACTGTATAACGTTGGGATTAGGTATATCCGTAAACTGTGTATGATACATGACCCCTTAAACCTTCTATAACGACACAATAAAATACAATCTAATTTACAGCCATAATTAATCTTCATTCAAGAAGTAATTAAGAACCTGAAACAGGACCTAATCGCGAAGTATAGCACTTAATGGAGCTATCCTTTATATGAGCATAATGCCCACCTTAATTGCATGTGCCGTGACATTTTCCGGACGCCTTAAACTGCCGTTTTTCTTATTTCCATATCATTATAATCCCTGGCCTAACCTGTCAAGAATTTTTATTTATTTTTTTTAGTAATTCCAGTTAGTCCTGTAGTGCCAGGCTTGACATATTTTATACGAAAAGTGCCTCAGAAAGGTACCAGGAGGGAAGGAGTGTATTTACTGGCAGTCCAGTTCCTTAATCCATCAGTCTCTGTCATACCCCTGCGTGTAAGATTACCTCGCTAATCATATTAACGCGCGTGACCTCACTTGTGACCTTCCACGTTATCCGAAGTGAAAAGAAAACCGTCTTGGTGAAAGATAAGGTCTTTTAAATGATTCGAAGAATTAAAAGAAAACGGTACCATTTTAAATAATAAATAAATCAGCTATAAATTACTCTTTCCTCGCAAATATTTCTTACAAACATCTAATATATCAAATCATTTCAGCTTGGGTTGGTACTTTCACTTGTTAGACATGCTTGTAGTGTTGTATGTTTAAACCAATACTCTATATGGCTATTAAATTACACTTTCGATTGTTTTTAAAGAATAACTAATTTTTTGAGTAGTGTTTAACGCCCGTTTTTACTACTGAGGCACCACAGGCGGTGGACACTGATATATGAGATGAAATGATAAATTGGGAAAGGATACTTTTTTTTGGGAAGGAAGCTTTTCAGGTCTAAGTTTAGGGTACCTTCCCGGCATTTGCCAAGTATGAGGACTGAGGAAAACCGGCAAAAACCCCCAGTCAAGGAGGACGGCCGTGGCGGGATTCGAACCCCAGACCTCCCGCTCACGAGTCCGCGCCTTAACGACCTCGGTCACCCATGGCGGTATAACTGTAAGCGACAGTCAGAATGTTGATGTTTCTAAATTAGATTATTTTGATTGGTTTTTGAATGCACTTTTTCTGGTCTTAATACTGCTTGAAATTATGGTATATAATAGGAAACATATCCTGCACAATTAAATTGCAGATCACAGGTACAATGAATTAAAGTTACATTGGTTTCTTCTCATACATGTTCCGACGTTTTACAAAAAATGCAAAGAAAGCTCATTTTCATTCAAACAAATTGACATATAGAAAAAATGTTTGCCAGGAAGATATTTCAAAAGAGAAAAACACCATAGTTATAGACTGAGGTGAAATAATATTTTACGTTTGCCTAGTAAATGATACTATCTGCTTGTTGTCTTTTGAAATAACTGTTGATAATGAGTGAAGAAATCCAGTGTTGCTTAACCCAAAAATGATCTCAAGCTATGCAAAATGTCAACTGCAGGTACGAAATTAGAGCACTGAGTCACAATAGAGAATTTGTATCAATTTTAGTACATAAATATTTAAAAAATTACATTCTGTAGTCAAATTATAAAAACAGAAAATTATATATCCTCATAATCTATTCAAACACCGTGGTTGATTTGTAATCTAAAGTGAATTTTAGTCTTAAACATGTACGTAACAAAGAGAAATATAACTTTAGTTCTTTTAATATATTGATAACATTGGAAATTATATTTATGTGTAATTAACTTCAAAAAATTTTGATTTTGAAGTTAAAACTTAAAGTATCTCAAACCCAAATCTTGTGACGTAAAATATCTTTTGCATCTGGTCTTCCATATTTTTAAGCATCCCAAAATATCTACTGAATACAATTAGATAACTTTAGTTTCGTAGATGTTCGCATTGGAAAACCTACCTAATTCTGTTGTTCATGACGATAAAGTGACTTCCTGAGGAAGGAAAAGAGAAGGAAAACAAATCAGTATATATATTAGGGGTTTAGGTAAACAAGAAATTGCCTGCTTACACGTAAATAGTCGACACAACGTTTTAAAATACTTTCCTTGAACTCGAGTGTTTTATCGTTTCAAAATAAAACTATTTAAAAGAACACTTAACTCTGTTAGGCACCTTGTACTATACGAATATAATTAAAACCTGTAGAAAAAAGAACATTTAAGCAGGCTATGACTTTAATATTTCCCATTTTGTGTTCGTGTGCAGCTGGGGCTCAGACACCTGTTCCCCATTAGACCTGGTCTATTTCTTAACACCGCTATAAACATATAGCTTATTTTCTATATCAGAAACTTAGAACCACATCTACGAGGGTAGGTCCATAAGTTTCCGGACTAATATTTTTTTAGATATGATAAATACAAAAACTATATTTCACCTTTCAATATAGTTACTCTTTATTACAATATACTATTCAAATCTTTGAATTAACATTTCAACCCCCCCCCCCAAAGAGTCAGGAGTCTTGTTTGCAAAATCGGCATAAACAGTATTTACCACTTCTTCGTCACACTTAAATTTCCTTCCTCCATGGTCCTTCTTGAGTTTTGAGAAGAGGTAATACTCACTGGTAGCTAGATTTGGTCTGTAAGGTGGATGGTCGATCTCCTTGAAGCGACATTTCTTCACAGCTTCGTTTGCAACAACAGATGTGAGCACAGGCAAGTTGTCGTGAAGAAGACGCACACTACTACTCAACTTTCCTCATCTTTTCTCTTTAATGGAAGCACGTAGTCTGCGCAGAAGGCCCGCATAGTACTCCCCATTTACTGTGGAGTTCCTCTCCTTGAAGCCAATAAAGAGTATTCCTTCACAGTCCCAAAAGATTGTGTTCATGATCTTCTTGGTTGACTGAGTGACCTTGGCCTTTAGAGGCGGTGCTTCGCCAGGTTTACGCCACTTCCTTGATTCTCTTTTGAACAAGGGATCCGATTAGAGAATCATAGTTTCATTTCCTGTAACAATGGTTTACAGAACTTCTCTCTCGTTGCCATGGCAGAGCTCCAAAATGCTTGACAGCAGATGAGTCGTTGCTGCTGCTTTTGGACTGAGGAAAGAAGTCTAGGCACCCACCTAGCACTGAACTTATTGATGTTTAAATGTTCATGAATAATTCGGAGGACTGTTGTTTTAGAAAGGGCTAACCTTGCTGCTATATGTGTAACTTTGAACCGCCGGTCTTCCATAATTTCTCCTTAATGTTTTCAGGAGTGAGCACCTTCAAGGGCCGACCTGCACGCTCTTCGTCTTCAATGCTTTCTCGACCCAATCGAAAGAGTTTGCCCCATTCCTTTACGGTGGAATATGAGGGGGATGCTTCCCCATATACACCGTCCAATCGCTGTTTAATTTCATTTGTGGTATACCCTTCATTTGTGAAGAACTTAATAACAGCTGGAAACTCCATTTTGAAAATGTCTACACAGAACCTTCTTTATGCAACTGTATCTGGAATACTGAACATAGCGGAGCGGAAGTTTAAGGTGCAATTAAAATTAAATAAAAAGCTTTAAACATTTTAATCATTAATGCTGCTATAACCATCAAATAAAGGTGAAGAAAGTTATGGGTATTTAGAGAACAAACGATG
This sequence comes from Metallyticus violacea, assembly GCA_030762175.1. Lineage (NCBI taxonomy): Eukaryota > Metazoa > Arthropoda > Insecta > Mantodea > Metallyticidae > Metallyticus > Metallyticus violacea. Next base: position 23,360,842 of record CM060841.1, read on the forward strand.
TTAATATTCGCCTGGCTCGGCAGCATTACATCAGAGCAAATATCGCTTCACTTTATGTACATAACATGCATCAGGGTATAATTTATTTGTGAATTTACCGAAGGTGCTGCTGTCACCCGGCACATGTAAAGCAGCTGGTTTCATTGCTGCATAAATCCTTTATGACTTCCTGTGGGGGGGGGGGGTACACATTATCGTTCTCGTGACTAGGCATTAAGTTTGTAGTTTGCTACAATTATGTTTTAGCATTACAGGATACTACGATCATTGTCCTTTTGAACATGAACTGCAATTTGTAAATTGAAAGTGAAACAGCAAGAAGCTGTCACTTCCGGGCACATATACGCTTAAATATTATATTTATAGGAGCATTACAAGTACTTACATGCCGCAACAAGGAAGCGAAACGAATATCTCTGCTGTAGACTTACCTGTAAAAAAAGAAATATTAATTTAAGTATAAGATTGACGTATTGACGTTTGAGAGGTAATCTTTGTTTTGAGAGATTAATTAAAATAAAATGCTCTGTAAACTACTTTATTCGGACACAAGTATCCTTGATTTTCTGCTATAGACAATCTGAAAAAATCTTAAATACACCAGAAGAACCAACAAAAACACCATTGGCGATATTTAGCTTCAGCATTGCTTAATATATATCTTTATTGTATTGCAGTACATCTGGTGATGGGATTGGAGGATAGTTCGGCACTTCAACCTTGCTCAAAAGCTGGCCGTTTGTGCCTTCGCTTCAAACGTTGGAACCTAGGGAATGAATTGAGGGAAACACCGGACAGGTAGGGTCTAGTGGTCATGAGGGATGGATATAAAAGGGGTCTCTAACATAGTTTCCAAATAGAAAACCCCGACGCCGATGGAACCCCTGTCTCCAAGGAGTTGAGCTTCTACACTAGACGCAGGAGAAGAAACCTTTACACACATCCACATAACATCAGCCTACCTTGCCTGGTAGGAAAATTCGTGAAAAGCATTTGCCTAAGCGACTAAGGGGAAACCAAGGTCGCGATGGGCGGTCATCAGAGACTTTAACCTCCGCACCTGCCGAATGCAAGTCCCAGGTGTTATCGCCTGGGTCAGCCCTCCCGCTACAGATCGCAAAGTTGATCAGAATCTGTGACTTTCAGACCGCCTCCGTGGCCTAGTGGTTACATTAGCGACTAAGGAGGTCAGGTCAAGCTGTTCTGGGTAAGGTTTGATTACAGAGTTTTTGCTAACCCAGCGAAAGTAAACACCATAGACCTTAAAGGCTCCAAAGACTCCGAGTTCATTTGCATTATCATTAATTTATTTCGTCCATCCTTACAGCTACTATTACACAACCTATAGGTGTCGCGAGAAAAGCAATACAGTGCAAGCGACAGTAAATAAAGAATTAAATATATTATTGTTCAATTATTTAAAAAGTTGTAAAAAATTGCCAATAAACTGCAACAGAAAACTGTCTAATGGTACTTGACCCTATTACATTTTGTTTGCTAAGGCTCAATATTTCAAATCTCCATAAACAAGTTTCAAATCCAGCGACCAGCTATGATAAGTATGGCATAAATCAAATGATCATGGCTGGGGGAGGTGCTTTAAAGTATATACATTTTATTTAGCATTTTGTTGACACATACTGAATACATAAATTTTTCTAACGACACAGTAATTACATTTATCTGAACAGAAAGGGCGAAAGTATTAGAATTCTTAAAAATGTAGTCCGTGCTAAGACTATTATCAAAACTAGCATGATAAAGAACAGTAAGTGGCAAATATTTCTGTGCTAGCCAAGAATAAACTATATGCTAATGTTCTTATTATAAACATAAAGATCCCTCTGTTAATTTAAACTGTAAAAGGCTCTTAGTCCAATCCAAAATGGATTGTGATGGAAGAAACCGGAGCTGGAGTATATTTATGAGTTGGGAATATTTATGAAATGATGTGTAAGAAACCATCAACATAAAATGGTCGATTAGTTGATATATTTAACAACTAGTCTGCAGAAATATTTCTTCACGGTACACATGAAAAAAACATTAAAATATGTCATGCAATATGTGGAATAAAAGTTGGAGAAATTCTTTAAGCTTCCACCAAAACATGTACTTGTAAATGCTAAGTCCTTCAATTTGTGACATTCCAAACATAAGCTCTGCTACGTGGTAGCTATTAAGAGATTGCACGCAGGTACACACTAAGAAAGAACATAAGGAAAGGAGAACGGGGGAGGGAGAGAGAGAGAGAGAGGGAGAGAAATATAGAAAAACATACAGAGAGAAAGAGATAGAAAAAGAAAGAAAAAGAAAAAACAAGAAAGACAAAAGAAAAAAAAATGTCTGGAAGTGTTAATTTGTCTTGAGTAGTTTGCTTGACTCCGCAATAGATTCATGGCAAGTTTTACAGGCTTACGCCGATAGTAAAGCGGTTAAAAGCAGGTGTTTAGAATGAGAACTACTTAAGTTCGAATTCAACCAATGCGTGATTGTTTTATTTGTAATTTGTAGCAAATAAATAATGTTTAGCATATATATATAAAAGAAAAAGAAAAATGAGGTAACATTATTAATAATATAACAAATGAATAGTAATCATAAAAGCAAAAAAATAAAACACTTAGATAAAGTCACACTTTAGATCGCTATATTTCGAACTCGTTGAGTCCTTCTATGGCAAGAAGACAAGTGACGGTGATAAAAGTAAATATTGAGTATCGAAGGTAACGTTATGCATGGAAACAGATGAAACACGCTACAAGAGTGTGTGGGGGGAAAAATTAATACTTAAGATTTAAACCAGGTGGTATCAGCGCTTTGTGTAAAAACATAGCTGCCATTTCTCTATCTCTGAGTAAACTTTTAGAGCATTGTGTAGGTAACGCATCATTTATATATATATATATATATATATATATATATATATATATACACACATTCTAATTGCAAATGCTTATTTGTATTTTAAGTAATCCCCCACACATAAAACACAAGTCAATGGAAATAAATAGGAAATTAATAATTATTTTTAATTAAATGAAGTTAAATATATTTCTTTCTTAGTTTTTCCACTTTAGAATATTAATACAGCATTTATTTTGAAAACGAAGATGGTTAATTTACGTTTTTGTGTTTGAGCATATAATGCCTAAAAATATAAATGTGTTTATATTGTCTATTAAAAGATGTATGACTGGCGTATATTAAACTTTAAAAGTATAACAAACAAAAAGCTCAAGCATAACGAGAGTTTGAACCTGTATAGTTGTTTCTTTTATTAGACATTTGCTTTTGCCCGCTCAGCTATCAGAACATAACTTCCGATGAAACGCATTTCCTGTTTAGAGCATAACTTGAATAAGTACTGAAGGCGGCATGTTGAACCCAGTGCCTGCGAATGTTTCCGATGTTTGCCGAACTCCACATTGTTTCTGCATGGTGCTCTTTCCTTCTTCCTTTTTTATTATTTTTTTCCCCCTCCTCACCTCTAAGCGTGTACCTTGAATGTTCACTGTTGACTGCCTCTCTGGGTCACGTGTGGCTTTAGGAAAATGTGTTTTCATCCATACCAAGTGAAATTGATACTACGGACGTTCCAAGCCGACCAGCGCGGTGACAGAGAAGAAATGCCTTCCCCTCCATAGTTGAACATCAAAGTTGTCCCAGTTGAGAGTCCACTAACTCTGTTTGGAGCATTGCAACGGATTAAATATGGTGACAATGGTAAACTTCTCGCAAAACTAACTGTAGCCTATTATGTTAATGTTATGTTTTGATGATAACTATGGTCACAGGTATTTCCTCCTATTTCAGCTGCCAACTAATTAAATACTTTGTGCAATTCATCTTTTTCACGGACGTCCTGGACTTATAATTTCTTGTAAGAACACATAAAAAGAGGGGTGCTAGTTTTTCGCACGTATAATACAGCGTGATGAATGTGAAATTGATACTATACGACCTAAAACTGAAAACAGCAATTTTTTTTTCAAATATTTTTTTTCTTTGGTTTTCTTCCGGAAACTTCAAGTAAGCAGTTTGTACATATTTGTAATAATTATGACTCATTTGACCACTATCGGAATGCGCAAAGTAACCCCTCCTGCGAAGTGCAAACCCTCCAAAATCTAATTGTTCAACCGTCTACATACTTTACCAAGTTATGTATCTTTCATTCCTTTCGTGCAAATCAAGTAAACAAGTACTAAGAGGGTCAGGACGAAAATTAAGATAAAACAGTGTGAAAAAAATTATAAACAAAAAGTTTTTTATATCAATGATGGTGAAATGTTAATGTGTAAATTGTGTAATCAGCGCCTATTAGGAAAAGAAGGACGTTTTAGATAAGCATGTCAAAAGTTGAGGACATGTCAGTGCAAAAGATAGTTTCAACATAAATCAAACAACGTGGAGTATAGCGGCAAGACCCCATCCAAATGATTCATGATAAAGTGAATAGTGCAATATCTGGGGGGGGGGGGGAATCAAGACAAAGTGAAGATTTTTTGGGGACTAATATCCCCCCTTCACAGAGTGCACTATGCAGCTATTCGGGGATATTTTATTAATATTAAAATATATTACTTTTATTTGATTTTTAAAAACGAAGAGAGTTTTTGTTGTTTGATTTATTTACGGACGCTCCCTAAAAGCTCAGGTCATCAGCGTCCCATTCAACTCAGGGCGTGAAACGGCCGACAAATTTTGCTCAGAGGCCTCTCTTTCAGGCTTGAGGTTCTTTTTCGTGCCGTAAATGTACGACACGGGACCCACGGCTTTACTTCCCTTCCGAAGGAAGCCATACTTAGGATTTTTAGGACCGAAAAAATCCATCGATCCAGATTGTTTTTGAACCCGCGATCTTGGGTTTAGAAGGCAAGTATGGTTATCACTATACCACCAGAACCGACAACGAAGAGAGAGTCATATATTTAACGTTTGCACTTTAGCAAAGGCATTAAAAATTAACATAAATAAAATTGAAAGTAAAAAAAATTATAAATTTTGGGGTGCACAATAATACAAAACCACATTAAATGCCAGATATTAAAATTATTAATTAATGAAAAAATTATTTCACATTAGTGCTATTAAAAGACATTCTTATTTATCAGAATTAGCTCAAATCATGTTTTTCTTCAAATGCTATAAAATGCTGAATTGAAAATGTATAAACGCTACAAAATATTAACGCCTATTATACATATCATGCTCTACCTCTCGCTTATATCTACCTTGGTAAAAATTTATTAAATTTCACTTTCACTTAAAAATGTAAGCATTACCATCACTTCAGTGTGTATATTTATGGAGATTATTACTATTTATCTTTACTATTTTGAAAAAGTATTACAGATCTTTTTTCTTAGAAACAATTAAAATGATTACATCATTTGCTTGTTCGTGATATTAAATTTAATTTATTACTGAACCAGATGGCTCATTCGAGAGGTTCAAACTGCCCTTGAATTTTTTTGTGGTCTCCCTGGTTACTTAGGCGAATGCTGGGATAGATATTTACGAGGTTTGGTTCATAAGTTTCCGGCCTCGACGATATGGGTTATCGCGTGCACAAAACCTTTATCTGGTGTCATACCTTATCTGTTTAGCAAAAATTGCAGCTGTAACTTCCGCTCCGCTGTGTTCAGTTGTTCAGATATAGTTGCATAAAAAAGGCCCTGTGTAAAAGTTGGTGACATTTCAACATGGAGTATCGAGCTGTTAAGTTTTTCACAAAAGACGAACTTACTCCAAAAGAAATTAAACAGCGATTGGACGGTGTATATGGGGAAGCATCTCCCTCATATTCTTCCGTTAAAGAATGGGCAAAACTTTTTCGAATGGGTGGAGAAAGCATTTAAGATAAAGAGCGTTCAGGTCGACCCTTGGAGGTGCTCACCCCTGAAAACATCGCTCTTGTGGAAGGAGAAATTGTGGAAGACCGGCAGCTCAAAGTTACAGAAATAGCAGCAAGGTTGCGCCTTTCTAAAACAAAGTCCTTCGAATTATTCATGAACATTTAAACATGAATAAGGTTAGTGCAAGATGGGTGCCTAGACTTCTTTCCTCAGTCCTAAAGCAGTAACGAGTCATCATTTGTCAGGCATTTTTGGAGCTTTGCCGTGCCAACGAGAGAGAAGTTCAGCAAACAATTGTTACAGGAGATGAAACTATGGTCCTCTACTATGGCCAAAAGAGAATCAATGGAGTGGCGTAAACCTGGCGAAGCACCGTTTCTAAAGGCCAAGGTCACTCTGTCAATCTAAAAGATGATAGCTACAATCTTTTGGGACTGTGAAGGAATACTCTTCATTGACTTCAAGGAAAGGAACACCACAGTAAATGGGGAGTACTATGCTGGTCTACTGCACAGATTACGTGCTTCCATCAAATAGAAAAGGCGAGGAAAGCTGAGTGATGGTGTGCGCCTTCTTCACGATAACGCACCTGTGCACACAGCTCTTGTTGCAAAGATTGTTGCAAAGGAAGATGTGAAGAAAATAGCTTCAAGGAGATCGACCATCCACACTACAGCCCAGATCTAGCTCCCAGCGACTATTTGCTCTTCTCACAACTCAATAAGGACCTTCAGGAAGGAAATGTAAGTGTAGCGAAAAAGTGATCGGCGCTGTTTAAGCAGACAAGATTACTATTTTTTTTGTGGGGGGGGGGCGATTGAAATGTTAATTCAAAGTTGTGAGAAATGTATTGCAATAAAGGGTAACTATAAAGAAAGTTAAAACTTTGTTTTTGTCTTTATCATACCTACAAAATATTTAATTCCGGAACCTATGGACTTACCCTTGTATATTCGATGAATTTCTTTGATTTACTCTCCAATTGCAACAATTTAACACCGTTGCTTCTGTTGTCATCGAAAGTGACAAAACGAGATGGATGGTAGCGGTGCGACGGTGGCTTGCGCTTAGAAACTTTTCGAGGGACTTACAAAACTAGGGGAGGGACTCCACCGGCGTCAGGGTGCTCTAATCTGATGAAAAAGTTGAGACCGGAACTGCGTCCGTGCGGTCACTGACCATAGATTATGGCCACCCTGTCTCTCCTTGTATCATTACTTCTCTCAGAGGTGCTCACAAACGGCCAGCTGTGAGCACTGCTCAAGTATCTAAAGTGTAGTCCTCTGCCCCAGACCGTTAACCCATTCCTCTTCTATTGATTTCTTAATATAAATTGAGTAAGTTTGCAAAAGAAAGGTGTTGCTTTAGCTTTTTTCTAAATAAATAAAACAAGTGTATAATCTACAACATTATCTACGTTGTGAGCGCTTCTTGTAGACAATTCACGGGCCACTAACACAGCAGTCTCTTGTCCTGCAGGCTGGTATGCAGAATGCTAAAAGCTCTCGCGTGCAATCCACTCCTTTAGACGTCACATTGGAATGATGATAGCGGGTCGACTATATTCATGATACGAATATGAAACGTTGCCCATTGTTCTTTTTTGCGCTTCCTTTTGGCACTGTTGTATTTAGGTCGGGCTACTCTATCTGCTTCACGAGAGGGTGTTAGCCCCATTACTCTCTGTCAGGCTGTCAGCACCTCCCTTAACCACAATGTTCTCTTTTTCTTTGGTACCTTCCATTCGTTCTGTTTTGTGTCATAGTCATAATTTGTTTCTTTCTCCCATGTGCACAAGATAAAGCAATTATTAGGTGGCGAATTGCCACTCAAGTGCTTGCAGGGAGAGATAAAAATATTCTCGGATTCGCAAACTGTTTTCAATTATCACTGGCTTATTAAACAGCTACTTTATTTATTAAAGCAGTAGTGAGAGCAACATAACTGTTTTTGACAGCATACTTTTACTCATCCTTATAATTTTGGTTATCTTTCTCAAAGTATTCCCCGTTAGATGCAATTCACCTGTCCCAGCGTTTCTGCAAGGCTTCAAAAACAAGTTGGAAACTATTTATTGACAGACCTTTCCCGCAGACTTCACCGCTGATTCTGATTATGAAAATACCTCCCAATGCTGTGTCTATTCATTTTGGAGAAAAGGAAAATGTCGTACGGGGCTCTATCTGAACCATAGAAAGGATGAGAGACACACTTCACGTTAATTTTTCTCTTATTTAGCAACAACATTTGTGTTCTGCGGCCGTGCATTATCATGGTACAGTATCCAGTTTGTTGCACGAAAATGTGGCAAGGCGTTACAGAGTTTTCAGGACCGCATGTGTAGATACGACATGACGGTAAACGTGGAAAAAAAATCCTGCAACTGTAACTTTCTCATAAGAAACAATCACTTTTGCATTTTATGATGCAGATTTACATACATAGCTTTGCTGTTTGCACTCAAGATCGAAATAATGTAGTCAAGTTTCATCAGTAGTGATTACCTTTGAAAGAAACTCAGCATCTTCCTGTAAACATCACCTTTAACTGCATGTAAACCAACCGGTGAACGGGAAATCAACACGTCTCATATGCAACTTTTTAGTTGCCAAATTATAGGTAGCGCCCAGAGAAATGTTCACAATTTCTAAAAGTGTTCTAAATGTTAATCGACGATTCTCTCCGCCATTAGAACACACAGGACACCCCCCTTCCTTTGAAATTGATTGTCTACTCTCTTTAAACACAGGACTTTTCAGTCTATTATAAACTATTTTTCATTCTTACAGTATTTATTGTGAGAAAAGTGTAAAAAGTTTTAAGATTGTTGCCACTACGAACTATTTTGCATGCCGACATTGGCGCTCTGTGATTAGGCGACCAAATGACAGCTCAAAATTTCCTTTTCAATTTGCACACTGTTTGACGGTACGATATAACAGGACGAAGATAATGGAGCATTTACCCGGAAATGAACGCCAAGGCAAACCGAGGTAGCTTCTTTTTAAGGGGCCAATTTTAAAACCAGTAAAGCATGAAATGATGCAAAAATTCAAGCGGCATAATTGTGGGCATTTATTAATCTTGTAATGGTTCTCACAAACTTTTGGCCATATGTGATTTGTTTACATTTGAATCCACTATTTTCGCATCTGCCATGAATCGAGTTTGCGCAGGAATTTAACATGTTCATTTGAAAGTGATCCTTTACGTAGATCAAAGTCAATCTGTTAAAGTTTTTAAATTAGTCTAAACATGGCCGTACTTGCATATAGATGAAGCGTGCTCCGGACGCCCAAATGACGTCACCAATAGGAAATCATTGAAAAAACAAAAACCATTGTATAGTGATGGACGGCCCCCAAATGAAACTGCGGGAAATAGCGGAAAAGACAGATAAATTACTATTTGAGGCGTGTATTGTTCCAAACGCATAATTAATTAACCTTGAGATTAGATGTTATCGGAACCTGATATACAAAAGTATTGATTTTGCAATTTCTTCATGCTCTGTGTATGTCTTAAGGGGAATTAAAAGCATCAATTATTCTTGCATTCCGGTCTTAGTGTGATTTAAAAAAAATTACGTACCTATTTTCTGTTTCAAGAAGAATAACAAGAAATTTCCAGAGAAGGGCCTGATATGTGATGCGGCTTGTAAGTTAAAATAAACGTTAAAACATTAATTATATAATGCACTATAACTTGTTTGTAGTCTAAAGCAAATAAAACCAGGTTTAAATATAGGAAAGGGAGATTGCAACGATAATTACAAGGATAAAAACAAGTGACTGGTATTTCAACAAACATACGAAACAACATCTATACTAAGCTTTGTATTCTAAAATAATTTTACGTACTAAAATACTAAAAGCTGATAGTTCCATCTCTAATACTGGTATCGAAAAGTGAAATGTTGGGATGGGCTTTTTAGAATTTTACCAAACATGTAATTTACTGTCCCAACAAAATTATTTGAATTGCTATTTATTCGTACAAAGAACTCATAGTTATTGGGTTGCAAAATGTTTGAGGCAAAAATGCAATTTTCGAAATGCAGCTTTTAGCACAAACATAAGAGTTTAATAAAAAATGTTTACGAAAATCATCGTAATCGGGTCAATAGAAGTGTGAATATACCTGAGAAACGAGGGGGGTGGGGGTTAAAGCCACATTTTAAAATCATCATAGCTGGCGCAATATTACTTTTTTTTTTGAAATCAAGCTCGGTATATGTCATTGAAATAAAATAATGAAAATAGTTTCTTAAATTACGAAAATAGGACCATTAGAAGTAGGGGTATACTTGAAAACCAAAATTTAAAAAAGTACCTTTATGTTTAAATTTCTATTCATTGATACTATTGATTGAGAAACTAATTCAGCATGTAAACTGTATTTATAACGATGCACATGTTTTATATGTAACAAAAGCATCGCCGTGAAGTTAGCAAATGTGAAATATTAATCTAATATGTGCATGAGAATTATATTTGTATGTGAAAGCGCTCTGTAATAACCTTCAGAAAACGTTTGTGTTATGATTTTACTCCGATAACATTTAAATTAAATTTCAAAGCCAATGAAAATCGATATAACTTTCGATTGTTTTTATTCGCTGTTAATTTTTGGGGTTATATTGAAACATATGAACATCATTTTCTTAAATACACAATGTAACTCGAAACTTTCTGTTATTTTTCTCTATTTTAGTAAACGTAAAGATGATATCAAGGACTCAGTTCGTAAACTTGGTTACATTTGAAAATGCTTAAAAATATCCACACAGTACAGTCTTGTTTTTCGCTGATCATACATTTCATTTAATTAATAGTATGCCATTAATTTTTGTGGTTTAATCTTAATTATAATAGTTCTAAAATGTTGTTTCTCTTTTGTTATACTTATAGATTGCAAGAATTCTAATCTTGTTCCCGCAATACCACAACATAATTCATTTCATTATTTTTAAGTTCTAATTTGGATTTTTTTTAAAGCTACTGTGCCAGAGGAGGAATTCACTTTGTTTACGGAGCTACTGCATAACGGACTATTTTTATGTGTAATATTTTAGTAGATTTCCTTCAGTTATACATTTGGCTATTGCAGCTTGTATACAGCGTCCTGGATTGTTGTTCATTTAACAAAAGGAAGATTGAAGTATCTTTGCTTTCCAATATTCCAGAAATGCTGCAGAGCACTGCATGAAACAATGAGATAGAAAACTGCGAGGAGGGATAGGGATAAAAAAAAAAAAAAAAAGCACTTCAATAGCATACAAGAAGAAAGAAAAACCTTCAATTTGTTCCCCATCGTTATGCATTAGGAACGTGCTAATTAGTCGGCTCTAAAGGCGCAATGCTGTGCTTTTCAGCTCTGTGTTCCTGGGACTCGCAATTTTTCTCTCCTCTCCTGTCTTTATTTTTATTTTTCTTATTTCCCGTGTTAGTTTTCTTTGCTCACTTTTTCTTCTCTAGCTTTGTTGTCTTATTTCCCTCTTCTTTAGAAAGAAGACGCCTTATTTCTTAAATTCCCCAAGTAGTGCTATTATATAACGCAGGACTTAATTCCAAGAGACAAATTACCGGGTACAGTGTACTCGAGTTTGCTTTTAAGTTGAAAACAATGCTTCATAATAAATTAAGAGATAATTACTTTGTATATAAGAGGGCTAGTCAAAAAATACTGAGAATATTTTTTACGCATGGAATACACTAGGTTTGGTCCAGATTGGTGTGCTTTTTTTCAAAGTATTCCCCGTTGAGTTGAATGCACTTTGCCCAAGCGTCTGCCAGTCCTTGAACACGTGCTGGAAGCCATCTTTTGACATCTTCAAAACCGCCTTAGCCTCGCCACCTCTTAACCGCCACGGGTGGCCAAGGTCGTTAAAGCGCGGACTCGTGAACGTCTGGGGTTCGAATCCCGCCAGGACCGGGTTTCCTCAGTACGTAAACTTAGGCCTGGAACGTTAACTTCCTTAAAAAAAAAAAAAAAAAAAAAAAAAAAAAAAAAAAAAAAAACTTTTCCAATATATCATTTCATCTCGTGTATCATCAGTGTTCACCGCCTGTAATCTATTTCAGCCAGGGAAAGAGATAAAATTCATAGGGGACTCATTCTGGGGGGTATGGAGGATGGGGACACATTTGAAATTCTCTACACACTTCCACCTGCATCTTTTGTTCAGAGACTCTTGGGAACCACCTCGCACAAACACGTCATATGTTCAAGTGATCATGCAGAAAATATACTGTCATGGGAAAAGTGTAACATGTCTGCAACTGTGTCAGTTGTTATTCGTCGATCTTCAAGAACAATGACACCAGCTGTGTTGATCATGGTTTCGTTTACTGCTGTTGCTGGACCCTCTTGCTTTGTTGTTGAAACACGGCCCTCCTTAAATTCCTTCAACCACCGAAGTGCTGTGAATTTTTTTAGTAGTGTTTAACGCCCGTTTTTATTACTGCAGCACCAAAGGCGGTGGAAACTGTTGATAAATGAGATGAAATGATATATTGGGAAAGGAATTTTTTTTAAGGAAGGAAGCGTTATAAGGTACCTTCCCAGCATTTGCCAGTTATGAGGACTCAGGGAAACCTGGAAAAACCCCCAGTCAGGGAGGATGGCCTTGATGGGATTCGAACCCCAGACCTCCCGCTCACGAGTCCGCGCCTTAACGACCTGGGCCACCCGTGGCGGTACTGTGGATTGTGGCAGAATATCATCACCATATGCCTGCTGCAACACCTGTAAGCTTCCACGCCGGAAGCTTACAAAAGCAAACAAAAGCAAAACTTCAACACAGTATATTTGTTCTTCAGGAATTAACTCCATTTTGCATGTCTCCTATGTACAGACGCATGCGCGAGCCAACTTCTGCTTTCGTTCACCAAACAGGGCTGATCCGTTTTCATCATGAAACGTTGTTTTAACAATGCTTCTTTGCTGTGTGCGATAAAAACTCTCAGTCTTTGTTGACTTTCCCATGCACATAATCTTACTTTCTTGACAGTAAAAATTAACGTCACCTCCTCTATGAATACATTGGATCGAAGACTATACTTGGAGACACCTCTTAGTTTATATGAGTAAATTTAATATTTCCGGTACAGAAAATGATACAGGAAAAGTTACTGCGCATGCGTGAATACTCATAAGTACCAGTTTCTCCTCTGAGTGTATTTTGTGACCGGAGTATTCACACTAACCTGCCCTTTTTTCACGTCTCCTGGATTTTTCTTATTTTGAGGGGGTCTCGGCTTTGAGAGGACGGAGATTTCTGAGCGCGACCTAGATTATGGAGAATGTGATGAGTTGTTTACTATGTTATGAGCTACTGTCTCTTGTAAATATTAATTGGCGGATACTTTTCAGACAGAATTCATATATTCAAGAATTTAAATAACCCATTCTGTTGGATCGACTCCTTGGTTCCTCACATTCCCCCTCTCCCTCACGCATGCGCACGCACATATACCGAAGTTACCTTAAATTTGCATAATATGTTGATTTCCTGATTGGTGGTATGGTAAGGACCTCTGGCCCTCGCCATACATATTCATGCAGTTAATTCGGTTACAATTCAGCACAGGTACTGCAAATTATACAAAACACATGTAACTGAACCGGGGACTAAAATATGCCTAATGTAAAGCGGCAATCCTGTGAGAGAATACAAAGGCATTTAATGCCTTACTTCTAATACTTAAAAGTATTGCTGCAAATATAGTACATAAAATTTGACGACATATTTAATATGTTAAGCTTAATTGACCATTTTTATCGTCAGTATTATTTATACCTTCAATTGTTTCTGATCAAATAAATATTTTTTATTTGATTTGTTTATTTATGAACGCTCTTTAACATCACAGGTCATCAGCGTCCCATTCTATTCAGGGCGTGAAACGGCCGACAAATTTTGCTCAGAGCTTGAGGTTCTTTGTCGTGCCTTAAATGTACGACACGGGACCCACGGCTTTACTTCCCTTCCGAAGGAAGCCATACTTAGGATTTTTACGCCAGAAAAACTCCATCGATCCCGGCCGGGTTTGAACCCGCGATCTTGGGTTTAGAAGGCAAGTATGGTTATTATTACACCACCAGGACCGACCTCGACAGAGAAAGGATATATATTGTAGAGCTCATGCGAAATTGAGCAAAATGAAACCAAATCCCGGGCGCAGCAAGAATTGGCAATAAAGTTATCAATTCTTGTTTAATTTTCTGAATAAAATTTCTTTTCATGTCGAACTTCTTTCTGATTGTCTCTAACATTTCTGGAGTGACTTTAAAACAATATAAAACACAATTCCAGTACTAACCTTTCTATGGCAATTCGTTTTTCTACTTCACCCCTTACAGAGACACTAAATTATGAAACTGGGTTAGAAAGTTCACGCACTGCTTTCACATTTGGTCTTCAATTTCCACCTATAAGCGCAAATACTTACTACTTGTGACAGTGTTTGTTTCTAATTATATATATATATATATATATACATCGATTGTTATCTCAAGGGTGATTGATTGACCGCCACGGGTGGCCGAGGTCGTTAAGGCACGGACTCGTGAGTGGGAGGTCTGCGGTTCGAATCCCGCCAGGACCGTCCTCCCTGACTGGGTTTTTTTTCCAGGTTTTCCTCAGTCTTCATAACTGGCAAATGCCGGGGAGGTACCTAAACTTAGGCCTGGAACGCTTCCTTCCTTAAAAAAAAATCCTTTCCTAATTTATCATTTCATCTCATGTATCATCAGTGTCCACCGCCTATGGTGCCTCAGTAGTAAAAACGGACGTTAAACACTACTCAAAAAAAAAAAAAAAAAAGGGCAATTGATCGAACCTCCATTCAGTACCGCAATATAATAATGTGCCTTCCTCAGCTATAAGCTCAGTTTCTTAGCTGAAAGTTTTTATGATGCACTATCATAGGGAAAGGAGATGTAAACGAAATATAACATTCACAATTTATTAACACTTCTCACTTTCACCAAGTGACAAACAAATACTTGCGTATACTTCACATAAAAATCTATTTTCTCTATCATTGAAAGCCATAACGAGATGATTAAATTCAAGCTGTTTTTTTTTTTCAGAAAATACTGAAGTTACCAATAATATCAACGATAAACATTAATTAGTTTCGGGTTTGTGGCCATAGTGTATTTATAAATTGTGCTTTGAAGATAATGACTGTGTAGTATTATTATGAAGGCGCAAACTGTGTCACAAATGCAGTTTACTACTTGAATTAGTTGCAAAATCAAAGAATTTCTACGAGGCGCTCTCTTTCAATCAAAAGTTAAACTTTAGATTGATCAATGAGAGCGGCAGGTCTAATGCCGTCTAACAAGGATTTTGCAACGTATTGTTGGCATCGCAGATGACTATATTTGAAGTATGTTATGCCAAAAGTCGTCTAAATAAATTTAGTGTGAAATACATTACGTTTCAAATGCGCTAATATGTTGTAACCCACAGACTATACACCGCCGGCACCTGTTTTTTGTTAGGTCATTACTTGCATACCATCAAACATCTTGGATTAAACATCTTAGGCTCCTTCTAGTTTCTTGAAAGTTAAAACATTACGCTCAAAGTTTCTTCGGGCCGCTTACTTATGGATCTCTAGTGTAAACATTTGATTGACGCTGTCTATCCTTTTACGTTGTGTGAGGCAGTGTTTATGAGATGCCGCCCCCAGTTAAAATATTATAAAATATGTGTATAACCAATTACATATATTATAAATATTATTAAATTAATATGTACAATTTATGTGTATTCATAGTAATAGTTAATTATTTGTGCATTTCATGGGTAGTGAGAAGTAGTGTTTAACGCCCGTTTTTACTACTGAGGCACCACAGGCGGTGGACACTGATGATACATGAAATGAAATGATATATTGGGAAAGGATTTTATTTTTAAGGAAGGAAGCGTTCCAGGCCTAAGTTTAGAGGTACCTCCCCGACATTTGCCAGTTATGAAGACTGAGGAAAACCTGGAAAAAACCCCAGTCAGGGAGGACGGTCCTGGCGGGATTCGAACCGCAGACCTCCCGCTCACGAGTCCATGCCTTAACGACCTCGGCCACCCGTGGCGGTGGGTAGTGAGAAGAAGAAAAAAACTGGTGCACAGAAACTTCAGAAATAAGCCAGAAAATTTTGATTGTGATTGTGTTTTGTGCTGGACAAAGAACCAGATGGCCGTGTACCTCTTTTGTATTTTTGTTACAAAGTGCTTTGTGTCTGAAGGGTCGCCCCTTTAAGGTTTCTGGAAAAGCTTAGATTCGTTAAAATCGGAAGGCAGAGCGTAATATGAAACATGCTAAAACCACAAGTCATTGAGGATGATATAAACCAGAGAGCCCGACACAGTGGAGCCAAGGGGAAAGCATAGCTTATATATAAGGCCTAAGGAGGGTCCAATCAGGGATCTTAGGAAAAGTATATGCACGCCCCTTGGCCAATAGATAGAAATTAATCAATAATAATAGTTTTAAATGGTAGGAGATGGTCTACGAACCGGATGAAGAAATATTTTATAAAAGTTTGGAATTTCGAGGCCCGAAGGAGAGAGTAAGTTTAATGTGTAAACCCATTACTTCTATTTTTTGTATTTATTTCATTCTAAATAGAAGTTTTAACACCGGTTTTTTAATGATTTAATTTCGAACTTTTATCTACCATATAGTCAGAAAGACTTCATGCTTAATTTGAAAGCATGTGGTTATGTAGAGAATATAAAACGTCTGAGTGAATTCCTACATGTCCTTATCATAGCCTTATACACCGTCATGTCAGATCATCCTCAACACTCCAGCGGCGACTGTTTCAAACCCTGGATGAAAGCGTCTTTCAGTTGTTTGTTTTTGGTGTATCGGCATTTCCACACTGCTCTTTCACTATGCCGCAACAGATATTGTAAGATCATGACTTCTTGCAAGTCAAGGGCATGTCTAACGCAGCGATTTCGGAAATTTCGTCCACGTGTTTGCGGACGTTCAAAGCAAAATGAGCGGGTACTCCGTACTGTTGAAACGACGAATCTGATTTATTCGGCGATCGATGAATCGATGCCTCCACAGCAGCACAAGTTCGTCTTTCTATGCGGGGTGCATGAGAGCACTTCTTGTAACAAAAAACCTTTTCTTCCTTCACAGTAACGTTGGCCTTAATGGTGGTGGTTTGCCAAAACTCTCCACAAATTTATTCATGGTGTCCTCCTTGTTTAACTGCTGATAGAATGTTCGTGAATGCACATACAAGCCAGCAAACGCTCTTCTACGATAAAAACACTTGTTTCCGCCATTGAACCACCAACTCTTTTGAGCGGTATTTGCAGTTTCTAAAAGCACCACCAGAGTCCATCTCAAAGAGTGTAAGATCGACTAGCCGTTTGATTATTATCGATTACTATCATGTATCCTTTCCTTCATACAACGATATTCACGCCCTGAATCAAATGGGACCTGAAATGTTAAAGAGCGTCATATGATAAAACAATATAGAGAAAATTAAACGCAAAAGAGAGTTTTTAATTTCAGTTTTCAAGTATACCCCTACTCCTAGAGGTCCAATTTCCCAAATTTTCAGAAACTATTTTTGTACTTTATGACGAGTTTTGTTCTGAAAAAAAAAATATTGGTGCTGCTAGAGCGATTTTTAAATTTTGGGTTTGAAGTAAACGCCCACCCGATTTCCCAAAATTTTAGAAACAAATTTTCTTATTTTAATTCAATGCATATATCGAGTTTCCTTTAAAAAAATAAAATTATGGCTGCTAGAACGATTTTAAATTTTTCGATTTAACCCCAACTTATTTTAAACTATACTCCCGCTCCTAATGACCCAAAACTAATTTTATTAATTTATTTTAAACAGTTATACAGAGATTCATTGAAAAAAAATTGCAGCCACTACAGCAATTTTTAATTTTTTAAAAAAAAAAATCGCTTTAAATTAACCCTTCCCCCAACAGTCCAATTTTGGTGATAAACGTACTGCATGAATCATTTGTTAATTGATGGATATATTAAACTGGACGCACTTTAATTATAAAATCCCTTATCTGGTCTCAAAAGTACCACACATTCTCGTGTTTTTTTTAACTATCTATACCATTATTTGTAGATAATAATATGAATGTAAAATAAACGCACTTAACATTGTAATTTTCTTGATGTTTGACCAAAATGTGTCCCTCACATATACGTAATCTTTCTCCGATGTAATAACCCCATCGCTTTCACAGTTTGCGTTATTTTCCACATTTTGGCTTTGTCTTTCTTTGTAATTTTGTCAAAGAAATATCCAAATATTACTTCTTTATACCCATTAGCTGAATACAGCACTGTTACTTTGTTTTGAATACAAGAGATTCGTTTTGGCTTGAATATACGATTTAAAATACACACCGCGTAAACAAAATCGCATCAATAAACAATCCAGCTCGGATACAGTCGCTACGCTAGTAACTTTGACAAGTGACTAACGACAAAAGTTTACCATTGTGGAATAAATGTTCGTGAAACAGGGTTTGAAAGAACTGGTGGAATTACGAACAGTAACTAATAGCTTTTTAGACTACGTGTTTCGTGAAACAGGGCCAATTGGCCGTTTCTTTGTCTGCATCATACAACTTGGTAATACCCGATGTAAACGAGCCCCCTTTTCTGCCTTTTCTAATAGTTTTTAAGTGTTACTTCTACAATTTTCGTTCGGGACGGTAAAAGGTTCAAATTACCAGGTCTGGACCGTATGACTGGCAACACTGCATTTGCTATACGCTAATAATATTCAACAACCAAACGAGTAGGTGTTGCCTCAGGAGTTCATATTGGCGATATCCTGTGTTTATTTCCGATACCGGCCAACTAGATACTTTTCTTTATTTCTTTACTACAAAAGAAATTGTTCCCGGTTGCATATTACCTAGAAGGAATCTTTAAAGAGCATTTTCCATTAAAAGGAAAGCAAAAGGCGACTAAGCAACTAACGTCATTTATCCGACAGAAAATGAACCGTAAACACCCACGTTCCATGTGACAAATAGTAAACAGACGTTTGCGAGATAAACTATTTTGTCTCAATGCGCAGAAAAAGTATCGCTTAACCTGCAGGCTCAAATACATCCGGTGTGGGAAGGGGACAATATTTAGATATCTGTGGCACAGAAAAAAGGTGATCTCACATGGCTCAGATTAGCGGCCTGGAAAGGAAACAAAACAGTTAATGCTCTTGGTGAAAGAATTTGCCCATAGTACGAAGAAAGCGATACCTGGAGGCATATTTTGGCAGAATGCAGGAAATCGAGACTTTTAAGAAATGAGCATCTGTCACCGCAATTTTTGAATGCCAATAGAAGTTTTAACATTTGCCGGGAAGTGTTGGTGCATGCCAGATACACACACGATTTGGGAATATTTCTAGAGAAGACTCGACAAAGGAGGTTAATGGCTATAGAGAAGAGAGGGGAGTTGGAGAAGTGGTGTAGTAAATGAAAGGGGGACTTAAGAGTTTCATGTTTATCTATTTGTATATAAAATTATTAATAGAAAATGTAAATATATCGAAGTATTTGCATATTTGTATGTATGCATGTAGATTTGTGTGTATGAGCATGGACCTTTTGATTGCTATAAGGACGACATTAGCATGTACGTGCGAGAGTTGTATTTATTTGAATGTATTCTAAAACGTATAATAAAACGTCCATTACTACTTCTAAAAAAAAATATGAAATCCATGATGGATTTTATGCAACCAAATTGACAAAGAAAAGAAGAAAAAAAAATGTGCCCAATAATAAAAAAATTCTCAATGTTTTACAGCCTTCTTGAGCAAAAAGTTTGCTAAAATTCTTCTCAAACACGTCGTTCATCTCTGATTCCATACCGGAAGTGAAACACGCTCTTCTCTCGCAAGACAATAAACAGTGAGGAAGGTATTCATCAAGTTCTTAAGCAAAGGGACCAGCAACGCGATAAGAAACCTTACAACGGTCTCCAGCCACTTTGTCCCAAGGGCTTAGCGAGGAAGATCTAAATGTCTCGTAAGTTACGCCACTTTATTGCATACCAGAGCTACAAGAAAACACAGCGTGGCATTTATTCCCTCTACATTTTGGCTGGTTTCTTTAACACAGGCTCCCTTATCTGCTATTTGGATTCAAGAGCTGAAGGGCGTGTGTCTGGCAATATTTAAACCCATCTTCCGGGCCCTTGTGACTCGGTATCGTCATATCATTTATGTTTTAATTAAGTTTTTCACTAAATCATTCGGGAGCTCCAAAGAATTAAGGTCCGTAGGCAAAGAAACGGCTGCTCAACAGAATCTTAATTTCGTCTTAGTAAACCGGATTCCCTACGTCTTGTATTAAGTTGCTTTCCAAATTAAAGGGAATGAAATTGAGGAATTACACAAGTTTTAAAATAAAAACTGAAATTACGATACATTACATTACATGGAAGAGTGCAGCTTTTCTAATACTGGGTCTTTCATGGTTTTGTCGCCAGCTTCACGATTGCTGACTGGTCGGCAGACAGAGCAATAATTCCCGGTGAAATCGGTGTAATGTCCGCGCAACGGATTTATGTTCTCAGAATCACAATAAGAAGTATTCTATGACAGGATATGTTGCAAATATTGTCCAAAAACATTTCTACCATCTTTTTTTTTTTTTTTTTTTTTTTTTTTTTTTTTTTTTTTTTTAACTCTCATTCACACGAACCAGTTTTAGCTGGAAATACTCGGATCGCCATCCAATAATGCTCAGTAACGTAGAGCTATATCTATTCAATCAAATAACTGTTGTTTGTTGCCTTCATTAAGTGTCGATGAATATTGTGAAAAAACTTTAAAACTTACTATAAAGATGGTGTGTGAGAAAACATCTTCTATTTATGCAAGCGTTCTGAGTAAAGTGCTTCTGTATCGAATCCTCTAGATCAGGTCAGTCCTGGTGATCTAGTGGTAACCACACTTGCCTCGTAAACCCAAGATCACGGGTTCAGTCACGGCCAGGGTCGATGGATCTTTTCGGGAGTAAAAATCCTAAGTATACCTACCCGTGTCGTAGATTTACGGCACGTAAAAGAACCTCAAGCCTGAAAGAAGACCTTAGAGCAAAATGTATCAGCCGTTTCACGCCCTGGATTGAATGGGACGCTGATGACCTGAGATGTTAAATAGCGTCCGTAAATAAACCAAATCAGATAGGCATTTATTAAACAATGAAAATAAACATGGACTTAGCAAGATTCCTAAAAGGTCTACTCGTAGGCTTTCTCTTTCTACAACAATATATACCATGTCTAATACACGGTCTTTTAGAACATCATCCAGATCTCTGACTCCAGTTTTGTGAGACAATTGCAACATATTATGTGTGTTCATAAGAGTCGTGCCGGTTATTTTGACAGGGCCGTTGGCCTCCTTCACGTCTATGTGTTCGTCCTACCTCAATCTACTGATCCCATACTACTTTCTTTATGGATAAATTTCGTTCAACACGAGCACCAGTTTCAAAGAATGACATCCCGTACGTACTCTTGCACAATTCTCCCTTGATCAACCGCCACGGGTGGCCGAGGTCGTTAAGTCTCGGACTCGCGAGCGGGAGGTCTGGGTTCGAATACCGCCAGAACCGTCCTTCTTGACTGAGGTTTTTTCCAGGTTTTCCTCTGTCCTCATAAATGGCAAATGCCGGGGAGGTACCCTAAACTTAGGCCTGGAACGATTCCTTCCATAAAATCCTTTCCTAATATATCATTTCATTTCATTCATCACCAGTGTCCACCGCCTGTGGTACCTCTGTAGGAAAAACGGCCGTTAAACACCATTCATTCATTCCCTTGATCAAATTCAGATACCTACCTGTATTGCTGTCATGTTTTCGACCAGTCATACTTGTTCCTTCTGAGAAAATGTGGGGTAGGTTTAACGTGTCACTTATGATATTGCAATTTTAATGTCAAGAAGTATACGGATATTGCGTCAAGAGCTATTGATATTATGAGAATCATAAAATTGTTTTTGAAAGGTAGCCTAAATCAATCTGGTAGAAAAGATTGGCATGGCTTCTCATCAGGAGTCTGCCTTTGAAGAGCCTTGAAATGTTCAGCAAATCTTCCATTTTTTGACCACATTTGCATTACAATGCATTTTACCTCCAATAGGAAGGCATTGGATTGAATATTTTGAAGTGTAGGAGTTTACTAAAGCTTACGGTTGTCCTTTGTGCCCCCAATTTGGGCGCTTCCAGGAAGAAGGGATGAGGCGGAAGACACGTAACTGCTAGGATGTAAACGAAGTCCCTAACATGTTTCCAGATAAAACACCCCAACGCCGGTTCCAAAGAATCAAAGTCCCTCAAAAGCTTCCATCCCCGAAGCCGGATCAGAGGCGTTACAAAGCCCAAGCCACCGTCACACCGCACCAGACCTACTCGAACCTATAACGGAACCAACGGAGTTAAATGAAATGAAATGGAAGAGTGGAAAAAGCATGGAAGGTCGTCTAAGTGACCTGGGGAAACCACGAAAAGACTAAGGTCAGAATGACCCGGCCAATGAAATTGAATCCCGGACCTCTCGAAGCGTTAACTACTGAGATACATACTGCCACGGGTGGCCGAGATCTTCAAGGCACGGACTGGTGTGCGGGAGGTCTTGGGTTCGAATCCCGCCAGGACCGTGCTGCCTGAGGTTTTTCCAGGTTTTCCTCAAACGTCATAAACTACAAATCCCGGGGAGGTACTCTAAGCTTAGGCCTGGAATGTTTCCTTCCTTAAAAAAATCCTTTCCCAATTTACCATTTCATTTCATGTATCATCAGTGTCCACCGCCTGTGGTGCTTCAGTAGTAAAAATGAGCGTTAAACCCCATTAAAAAATCTGAGCCACATCGATGCATTACACTGCAAGAGTTAATGAAGTGTTTGAGGCCATAGTTTATGGGGCAGTAGAAATGCCCTCTAGAAAACCAGATTTCACACCAATGGATTTTAATCTTTTTGCGGATAAGTGACAGTTAAAAAGGTTTGGTAAAAGCACAATAAATTGGGGACTTGATAACATAGATTAAAAATGCTTTTGAAAACACTAATTCCAATAAAAGCACTATGCGAAACATGTACTTAAGTGTACCAGATCGTCTTCAGAAATGTATCTGAATAAACTATTGGTTTACAATTAAATTTGTGTTTTTATGAACATGTAGCCACTTTTTACCAACTCATATTTTACATTTGTTTTGCACAATTTATCAGTTCCTTCCATTCCTTCCACCTGCATCTTGATTCTTGAATTTTCCGAATTATTAATAAATGTTCTTTCTTCTGTTTTCCCTGCAACATATCATAGGAGACTCATCTACGAAGCCTATAGTCTTTGCTTTTTAACTGCTTCTTATAATGTTTATAGACTGAAGCGGAAATGGGGAAGCCACATGGCGAGGATGCAGGACGACAGATGGACGTATAAGACTCTCATGTGGAACATGCGCTAAGGGAAAAGACACAGAGGCAGACCAAGACGGAGACACACAGGTAGGTTCACAATGCCTAGAATAGCAAGAAGCAGGAATACGTGGAAAACCATCGAACGTCACTTCGAAACAAGTGAAATGTGATGAACAAAAGTATAACAGGATAATACAACTGTATAGAAGCCTCGTGTAAATGAATGAATATGTTTAACGTTCGTTTTTACTACTGAGGCACCACAGGCGATGGACACTGATGATGAAATGATATTTTGGTAAAGGATTTATTTTTAAAGAAGGAATCGTTCCAGGTCTAAGTTTTAGGATACCTTCCCGGCAACTGCCATTTATGAGGACTAAGGAAAACCTGGAAAAAACCTGTCAGGGAGAATGGTCCTGGCAGGATTCGAACCCCAGACCTCCCGCTCACGAGTCCGCGCCTTAACGACCTCGGCCACCAGTGGCGGTAAGCCTCTTGTAGAAGTCCTTTACCTTTCTTAAGGATAGCCGGGCTTATTGTTTATTATCATTGTTATTATTATTATTATTACTCAATGTTTTAATAATGTTTTGATTTTTTTATTCCGATAGCATATTAATTAGCATTATTTTTGAAACCTCAGCAACATTTACTACAGTCTTACTCCAATGTTTTAGAAAACTTTAATCAATTTAAATTTCAAACCTATTCCATTACTGAAGTTATGTAAGCCCATGAGAGCATCATTAAAGATGAGAGACTTTACGACAACCTGGGTTAATGTCTTGGGGTTTTGCGTCACTACATGGAACATGACTATTTAGGTCAGTATGGCGCTGGCATCACCCTCCCCCCTTCTCCCGTCGGCGAAGTGTTAACAAGCGGTTGGTGTCCCAAACGGGTGGTCCGTTTGCAAAGCTAATTCCTGTTGTGTTGTACTCACTCCGCCGCGCAGTGGTTGTGAATTTTAATACCCTAGAAATGTAGTAACAACCGGGCTCCGCTCTGTCCCCCCCCCCAAAAAAAAAGCCTCTGCTCTGATATTTGCATTGGGAGCGGAACGGACATTCGCGCGATTTTATGGGACTTGGGAGTGCGAGGAAAGCAAGTTGAGGATTTGCATAACCGCACCCTTGCAGCAGCTGAGAGAACGCGGTGTGGGCGGTTTCAAACAGATTCTAAATCATTCCGTCCGTCATCCGTGGCCTTTTGCAGTCCTCCAGGCAGCTGTTATCTTACGTTTTCCTTACACAAACTGGAGAATCCATGAGCCATGGAGTGGTCTGGGCTCGCGTTTCTCTACTCTCGGGTATATAATTTTAACAAGAAAAGGCATTAATCTGTGTTTCGAAACATAATTATTAAAGATGTTGCTTATAACGAAATACTACTGCACATTAATGCTTAAATTAAAGGTAGAAAGCATTTTTCCTATACGTTACGTGCTATTTATGAAAGTATTTCCTTTTCATACATATCGATTTTGACACGACTGTAATCGATTTTACAATCAAAGTTCACCTGTTATTTACAGGCTAGGTTGACATTTTACTTGTTACGTAAAGTACGATGATTTAGTAATAATTTTACATGAGCATAAAAAACTGCTTTTCTACCATACGTTAATAATAGAAAATTATTACATTTTTAATCTTAATGATATTAAATATTTTATATTTTAAAAAAATATATATTGACTTTTTAAAAATTGAGAAAACTGTTAATTGTCTCATTGTACCAGCAATACTTCCACAATAGCCACTTATTTGGATTTGATTCCAAAAGAGTTTAAATTTTTTGTGTATTTTCTTATGTACACAGGATGTATATTCCTAATTTTCTGATGTGATACAGAACATGAAAATAAACATTTCTTCTTAATAAAGCAATAACCAAAAATGCTTCGTTTTCAAGTTACAGTGGTATGAAGGGGGAAAAAAATGAACGAATCTCAGCTTGGAAAGTTATTTTATTTACTTTCTTGGTTACACAGTATCTTTTTCTCTATAAAATACCAAACCGTCACGGGTGGCCGAGGTCGTTAAATTGCGGACTCGTGAGCGGGAGGTCTGGGGTTCGAATCCCGCCAGGACTATCCTCCCTGACTGAGGTTTTTTCCAGGTTTTCCTCAGTCCTCATAATGGCAAATGCCGGGGAGGTACCCTTAACTTAGCCCTGGAACGTTTCCTTCCTTAAAAATAAATCCCAATATATCATTTCATCTCATGTATCATCACATTGGTAAACTATAGGAGCTGTTCAAAATTGCGACCGCCTTTGTTGACAAACAAAGTCTATGTTACTTAGCTGGTATCCCAGTACCATACCTACAATATAAAGGCAATAAGGCCAAGGCCCAGAGCTGACGTCCATGAAAGAACTGAGTCTAGATCTTGGTTATGTTAGTTATTGCGTCATGAATGCCCTTAGTTCGAGAGTGTATGTGTAAAGTTGTATGTCGTCGAGGTAGAGGGGGATATTTGCTATAGCTAATAGCACGAGACGAGTCATGCATAACAATGAAAACAATAACGGGCACAGAACACACTGCAGATTTTGAATGTAGTTTTAAAAAATTACAAATGTAATACAATTCCAAAAGAGAAAACTATGAAGCTGATTCCGCATTGAGCTCAGTTTGAAGGGTCATAAATTATGATTTAATAAAGCAGTTTTATTTTAACCATTGTGTATTTTTCAATTATCTTTCATTTTTATTTTCTTTATAACAGTAAATGAGTTCATGAAATGTACTCCTTTTTAGTTGTTATTATTACCCATTGAGAAACAACTTTACTTAAGGTTGTACACCTATATTTGCTTATTAAGAGAAATAGTTACTAAACGTCTATTACCCATGCTCTTCAATCTCCCTATCTCAGCTTCTTTTAACTCTGCCGAGCGGGGTGACTCAAGAGGTAAAGCTCAGGACTCGCATTAGGGTCCTCATATCTTGCAGCTGGCCTTCCTGACCCTTTGTTTGTCTTAATTTCCGCTGCTCGCTGGGATGGATATTTCTTTCCATGAATTTTCAGCTCTTTCGTTTCATTACACTGGTGCAGTTACAGGGTTAAAAGTGCCAGGCGAGATGGACTGCTGCTGTGTGCGGTGTGACCCTGACTTGCGCTTAGGAAAGTTTTTGGGCGGTTCTTCTCAAGAGCTGCAAGTTTTTGGGCGAGTCTCCGTTGTCTCCACGGGTTTTTCTATCTAGGAATGTTGTAGGGTTCTGAATTCTGACCCCCAGATGTCTCACTCACCTCGCCTCTTCCTCTCGAAGATGTCGTCATTGGTGGTATAGTCAGTACTTGAGCAAGGCTGAAGTACCGAAATACGTCGTTCCTATCAACCTAACCCAAACTTTTTATTTCCTCTTTTAGTTTTGTTGGGATATACAGGGAGTCCATCGAAACTATTGCAAAGTGCAAAACCCCTATATTGCAAAAACTAGAAGTGGAATATCACGCAGCTAGCTATTGCTGCAACGAGAGCTGACAAACTCCCTATACCTTATCTTAGAACATCTTTCAATAGTTTAAATTCTCCCTCCAGCATGGCAAATGCCGATTATATTTGACGCTTACGACGTTCACAGTTTATAAAGGACATATCGGGTCACAAACGAAATGAACGTTCCATCGAATGCGTTCTAATTAATGCGAATCTGGTGAAAAGACACAAAAAAAAATGCCCAGCTTAAATTTCGTAAATTGGTCGTGCAGTACAAACGTAAAAAGAAAAAGAAATAAGTTCAGATAAGGCTGCAGTCATTAAAACGAAGACAATAAAAAGGGCAGAGAAGAGCACGGCTTTTGTTTTTGATTTGTTTAACGTGAGACGCTCGGCAGATGGGTGAGAGTTTCAGCGTACAAATTCCACGTCACAAGCTTAAAAGAATGTTAGTGAATATTCGAATGTTAAATTTGTATTTATTTTCTTTATATTAATTAAAGGCATGTGCAACATAAAAGAGAGACAGAGGCGGTCCAGTACATCTTCAAATAGACAAAACTACATAATAGAAACTAAAAGGATACGACCATTAAATCGTAATTGGCAAGTTATAGGCACACTGAGCGTCGAGTATATATGGACAAGCGGTTAGGGGGGAAGGAATAGGGCAAGGGACCAAGTACGAAATGGGCTCTGGGTGGTTTTTGTATGGTTAATTTTAAATACAAGAGTGGCAGACAAATTTAAATACTGAATATGATAAATCTATATGCCAACAGAAGTTAACAATCACAATATACATAAGAATTTATATTACTAATCTTAAAATTTATCTTTAAATCATTTGCATATAAATAAGTCATTGTTCCAAGATATGAACAATGATTTTTGTCATATTTATTGCATTTTAATATAGCTTATTAATGAATGAAGCGATAATTTAATTTTAAATACATTATAACTGATTAAATAATAATAATAATAATAATAATAATAATAATAATAATAATAATAATAATAATAATAATAATAATAATGTCCGAATGTCCCTAAGAAGAGCAAATACCTCCAATAACAGGGTAGCTGTTATTCGCTAATGTGATGAGCTAATTCGCATTAGGGTTGTGTAAAGTCTGTATGCTACACTTTGTTACACTTTTCTTCATCAGATTTCACTCGTTTCGAAAATGACTTTTTCTATGTATTTCTGCTTCTTGCTATTCTGAACCAACCTGTGCCCCATAGAAGTCTTCCCATCTCCGTCTTGGCCTGCCTTGTGTCGTGCACGTGTCCAACATGGTCGACTTATACGTCCATCTGTCGTCCTGCGTCCTCACTATGTGGCCTTCCCATTTCCACTTCAGTCTGGCGGTTCTTTCTACGATGTCTGTTGTTGATGTTATTTGAACTAACGCTTCCCTTAGTTGGAGATTTTGTTCCCTATTTTTATTCCTAATATTCTATGTTCCATTTTCTTTTACTTATTTGTAGTGAATGTATTTGTTTGTTTCTAGTCTACCACGTCTGGCACCGTATAGCATTATAAGGTAAATGCAGATTTCTAGTGCCTCGAATCTAAGCCTTTTGCTTAAACTGATATAAGCAACTCAAAATAATCATTTCCTAGTAAGGAATACTTAACATACAAAGTTCTGTTAAAAATCTTCCCCTAATATGCCAGAAATAGCTCCAATGTGAAGCATAACAGCAGTACACCAAACTAAAAGCAAAACATTGCTGCAGGAGAATGAAAAGTCAATTTAAAATAAAAAATATACATTTAATAATAATTCATTAATTACTCAGAGTACTACTCCCATAATTGAAAATGAGTTAGACTCCAAATGAATCAAAGTTCAAAGAAAAATTTGTGGTAAGGTCTTGGTGAATTTTTTTTTCAATAGTGATTAATGCCCGTTTTTATCATTGAGGTACCACAGGCGGTGGACACGGATGATACATGAGATGAAATGAGAGAAAGGCAAAGTTGCTAGCGGAGCATGTGAGCACAACAAACTTAGCTGCGAATACCTATGGTTGTACAGCAGGAATTGTCAAATTTTGGATTAAACAATGTTTGGCAGAAACAGGTAGAGCGTAGTAAAAAAAAAAAAAAAAAAAGTCAAGGGACATAGAGGCGCGATGCATGCAGATGTCATCTCTGGACCTGCAGAGCGAAATTAAAATTAGATGGGTAAAATGACCTATATCATGGAGCTAGGCATAAAGCAGAGGTCGGGAATAGCATGACTTAAGACTAGGAGGCTGAAAGGCCCGTAAGGTTGTTGACGAGGAAGGCTGGAGTATTTGCCCATTATGCTCGGAACCGGAAGAGTGGCTGCACATTTTGGCTAAGTGTACACAGACAGAAGATGATAGCATAAACTTTCTCCCGGGTTCATTTTTGACTTCCAGGAGAGAGAGGCTGGCATGTTGGGTCTTAATTGTAAACAGACAAAACTGGCTAAACTTGAGCATTTTCTGAAAAGAAATACGCAGTTTTAGAGACAAGAAATTCCTATTAATATTGTACATAAAGAATACGAAAAATTTATATGAATATAAGTGTTGTTGTATGTATGTCTATTTCATGTGTATTCTTGTTCATATTATTGTTTTCTTTTTTTGGAATGTGTGATATACAATATAATGAATAAGAAACTAGTTCATCCAAACGCGAAACGTGTATTTATTTATATTTTATAATAAAAGAGCAAAACTCTCGACATATGCAGAGAAACGTATGACAATATGCAAAGGCGTAGAGAACAAACACTTAAGAATATAAGACGGGAGGCGATGAACTTGTTGCTGGGAAATGCATCACATTGTAAAATATCGCTTCAATGTTGAACATAAACATTGCAGTGTGAAAATCTATATTAAAACCCCAGCTAAATGGCAAGGTATGTGCACATTGCACTCAATGACCACTAATGGACACCGTTACACACCGTTCCCTCATTAAAAGGAAGAAAGCGAGAACGTTTTACAGTCTATTGTGCTCATCCAAACAAGAAAGCTCCAATACAATGATCTCGTTCCTTCACGCAAAGCCAAATAAACAGGAAACTATTTTTTTACAGGTAAGAACATCACAGCGACGTTTTTGTGTATACGAAGTATTTGCATTTAGATTTCCTCAAAGAACGGCCAATAGCGAATGTAACAAGGGCCGAGTGAAACCTGCCAGCCGTAAGCTTCCTGGCACGACGCTAACAATATATAAAGGGAGATACAATGTTCTCCCCAAACCTCAGCATAGTGGAGATTTCGCCCCAACAGATTTTCATTTATTTGCATCCTTGAAGAAGATTTTAGTAGAGATAAAGTTTACCTACGATGAAGCAAAACGCAATTTAAAGTAGGCGCGCTTAATGCCAAAACATTTTTACAGGAAATAAAGTTACCGGCGATAAAAAATATCAAACGAAAGAACTGCCTTTTTAAATTGCATTTGAGTATTTGCTTCAATAATTTCTTTGGAGTGTAGTCACCAACCCACGTTCTCTATTAATTTTAGAATGACCTAATAGAATAGACCAACATAAAATATACTGTATTTTTCAAATTTAAATCCTTCTATCTGTGCACTTAGATTACTATGTCATTTCAGCTACAAAAATATACTAAAACTGTTTATTATGCTTATTTCTTTTCAACTATGAAATATGATTTCATATTTGGGGATATTTCTGAGTTAAGTAAGCGAGATTTATGTTGCAAAACACGACAACATTCGAATAATTGTAGTGGTAATAACTGAGATTCGTATAAGAGTCTATTTAAAAAAAATACTATTTTAACTATCGCATTATGTGTTTTATATGAAAAATTCAAAATTAATGGATTAAAATACATAATATCAATATTAGACAAAAAGGAAACGAATTACTAATTGCTAATTTGTTTTGTTATCAAAACGGAGGTCATTAAGAATGAGTAATAATATTTAATTCTATCATCTTATGGTAAACAAAAACAATATTCTGTTCTTATGTAACAAGGCTATTACTATGTAAAATAATTTATTAATGAACAAAGATTTCAAACACATATTAACTTTTCTGTATAAAACATATTTCATATACTCCAGTATTTAATATAATAGTCAATCTGATTTTATGGGGATATAATTTTAATTTTCTTATGTTTTTGTAGTTCATACATCTTTAAATGTTGTTATGTTATGTTAAAAAGCAATACTTTTTACAGTGTTACTTTTTGATGTTCGCTTTGAATTTGCTTCATTAATTTAGCTTACAGTTTACAGTCTTTCCTTAAAGCGACATTTGAAATCTTAAGGGAATGGCGTTTTTGCACCACTGTGTATATTACCGGATTTTTATAAAGGAAGGGAGCGCCCTGGTATTTGACATTTATGAGTGAGAAAAAAATCTGGTAAAAAAATCAGTCAGGACGGTCCTAGTGAGAATCGAACCCCAGACTTCCCGCTCACGAGTCCGTGCCTTAGCGACCTCGGCCACTCGTTGCTGTTTTATCGGATATATGCATATAGTAAAGCTATAAAGCTAAATATTCATGTAAAACAAGTTATTTTAGGTAAATAAATCTTGAAACCTTACAAGAAGTGAAGTAATCACTTACGATTAAAGCACATTAAGCCCATGCATAGACCAAAGGTTAACTGCATGAACTATCAGAAACTCAAGTAACTGCAAAACCACAGATTCAGCTACTGTGCAGAATTTCGGTAGGGATTTATTGTCCCTCACATTCAGTAGCCAACACGCTGTGTCCTAAAGTAAATAATTATATTGCAGAAACACAATGGATCCATCGCTCTCCCGCTGACATGCCCTTCCGCCGAACGCTCAATAATTCAGGGCGCAACGCACATACTGGCAGAAAAAATAGCTCATGCCAATGCACGAGGCCCATCACACAGTTCACATTCTACAATAACGACCTCTATGTATGCATTTACAAATTTTCTCGGGTTCTCCCAAAATGAAGCCATATTCAAAACAGAAATTTATAGTGATTTCGAATGAAAATCATAAATGAAAGCAAACTGTATATCATGCAAGGAGCCTTAAGAAAAAAGGGAGACAGTATATTAGAATGTACGCTTGGCAGTTTCAGAATTACCTAGAAACGACGCAGACCAGAGGCGGCTCTAGCACGACTCCCATTGGTTTTGTGACATTAAATTCATGGATGTATTTAAATAGTTGCACAATTGAACATATCGTTCTTTAGGGGCATACATTCACAACAGGCTAAAATCATATAAATGTATAACTATCATGAAAAGTAATTTATTTTTGCATTAAATTCTATTGCATTTTGCATATCCTTTAGTTTGTGACATGTTTCTGCACTCTGAAACGCATTTCAGCTGCTACACTCCCAATTTTAACCCTCAAGGGACTGTTAGCACTTACTGAATTATATCGAAATGAATTTTGGTAGTTTTTGGTGGTTAACCATATATTTTAAATTTATATTGGACAGGTTTATGCTTTAAATTAATAACTGTAACACAACTTGTACCGTTTCCTTGGTCTAGCGTTGCTGAATGCTGGCCGGGATATCCTCCATTCGATTCCAGTACTTGCTTAGGAATTTTTATGTTGTTGAAGCTCTATAGCAATGGAGACGTGTGTACAGAACAGACCTGCAACGCGAATAACAATTGCACACATTCGAGACAAATTTGAGACTCATGGTATCGTATGTGATGTTCACAAGGGCAGATCTGGGAGACCTCGCACAGCAACAAGCCCCGCGCACCGGATCCAAGGCACTATCCTAGGCACTGGATAGGACGAAGAGGTTCGATTGAGTTTCCACCGCGTTCTCCGGATCTAACTGCATTGAACTTCTACCTATGGGGAACTCTTAAGAATGTTGTATAACGTAGAAAATCAGCTACACTGACAACACTTCGGGAAGAAATTGAAACGGCATCTGTTGCAATCGCTGAGGACACTTTCGCAAACGTTGCTCAATCAGTAGTTCAACGTACTCAGAAGTAAGTCAACGTCGATGGTGGGAATTTTGAGCAACTGTTGTAACTGTAAAAGTCTAAGATGACTAGTGCTCATCATTTGTGTGAATTCAGTTTTGTTATGTTAACACAGTTTTTTTCTTATATAATGGTTAATAGTTACTGCTGGAAAGTGGTTGATCTTGAGTACAGATGTCATATATGCCCAAAATTCCCTTTGGCCAATGAAAAACTGAACTTGGTACTCACAGCCCGCTCATCATCAAATAAACCCACACTTTTCATAGCATTAATAAAATGTCCACTCAGAGAATTCTCGTCTTTATACGAAAATGAATGATTTTTTTTTTCAAAACGATTAAATTTTACAAATTCTTCCAAAATAGTAAATTGTCTTGAGCATGACATAACTCACTAAGGGTGAAGCCATACCGAGTTAGTATTATCATCGCTGTCTCAGTGGAGTGCACATTCTCAATGCTCGGCTCTGTAGTCTTCATTAAAAAGGATAAAACCTTTGGGAGAGCACCAGTTGTAGCTGCAAAACTTAGACGAAATTCATATCCCATAACAAAAACTGAAAAATAATCACGATCCCTTCAGATGATCCCAAAATGTTTATAATGTTCCTCACAGACAGATAAAAATTAGGACGAAATAGCTACCGAGACATCATCATGGATTACTATCCACTTGAAGGATAGCCCGTTCTTTTGGAAGACCTCCTTGTTTGGTAGTAAGTTCAGCCAGTTGACATTTGGAACAGTACAGACGGTAATTATCATTCTCACATGTTGCTGGAGAAACTCTTATCTTTCTCGCCGACATCACAGAAGTAGTCCACGTGAAACAAAAACTGCGAGGCATCATGGTACTTGACATGCAACTATTGCTGTGTTAAATTTGTTTTACTGACATTCACTCAACCGGGTGTTTCTATCATAAGAACTTCAACATTAATCCTTGCAACTAAGTCAGCAAGCAAGCCCACTCATGGCATTGCCATTGCAATTCGAAAAAGCGTCGATGATTTCCAGCTGCAGTTTTGGATTTCAGCTCTTGTTCCCATACACACAATGTGCGAAAATTTAACTTCCATCTTGCCTCCTGCACCGCTGGGTTATTTCCATATATTAAAAAAGGATTGAAAGGTTTAATATTTTCAACAGCATTAAAAGTTCATTAGCAGTCAAAACTTAAAATGTTTCTTTCCTATTAGGAGTGGGTAGAGCAATGGTACATGTGACTTTTTCTTCTTCTCTACTGAGGACGACTTCGCATCGCGGCAGCTGATGGGTCCAAGGAGGCACTTCCTGGAGGAATGAGTGAGATGGAGGGTGAGCAGGTATCCGAGAAGGCTATGCACCGGGAAGGCCGAGTTTCTAACATTTCCACAGATGATGTGTCCCAGACGCCGCCAAGCCTTAAAGAGCCACATCTGAAGCTACCATCACTCGCAGCTTCCTGAAGACCCCCGAGAGACCCTCAGACAACACTCACCAGACACAGCGCAAGCGCACTTGCGGTTTGAACCTCACATCGGTGCAATAAATAGGAAGAAATTCTAGAGAGGATCATAACTGATTGTGAGATCACACAAACAGATCATCTATTTCTGCCCTTACTTTTTGGAAGGCCCTTGCACATTTTTGTTTCTTTTTTGGTAAAATCACAAAAACCTCCAAAAGAAAATGACTACACCTTTAGAGCAATGTCCATCTGGCGACCTGGGCAGCAGAGTTGTCACGTTCTAAGTGACGTCCTGACATCTGGAGCGATCAGTTTATAAGCCACAAGGTGGTACGCTAGCCTAACTTGTAGGTTTGCTAAGTAAATAAAGATGCTGTAAGGAACTGTACAAACGATTGTGTTCTCTTCCATGTTACTAAAGACAGTTGCCGACACTGCTGAAGCCCTACATAGAATGAGAATTTGGGCAAAGCTGCAAGCTTAGTTACCTTGGCTTCTTTGCTACGAAAAGACCGAACGTTTCCAAGAAACGTTTTTCTTTAACTTGCAGTAATGAACAATAGAGTAAGTTATAGCCTGAACAAATCCGCAACGCTCTAAGGACAGAGTTGCAAGAGGAAACGTTGACCATGTTTTAGGTATAAATCGCGAGAAATATCTTGAACTTTCCGAGACTTGCTATTTGAAGAGAGAGGAAAATCAAATAGAAAGCAAATTCTTTGTCCTAATACAGAGAACCATGAACTAATTGTGTTTAACAAAAAATAGCACATGCAACATTTACACTGCACAGTAGTTCGGCTCTCTCCGCTGTCGCTCGGATCTTGCAGCAGCTAGCAGCAGGAGTTGCACTTGATTTTCGCGCTGCTTGTAAGGGCAAGATGTGGTAAAGAATGAATAAATAGTGTTTAACGCCCGTTTTAGCTACAGAGGCACCACAGGCGATGGACGCTGATGATACATGAGATGAAATGATATATTGGGAAAGGATTTTATGGAAGGATTCGTTCCAGGCCTAAGTTTAGGGTACCTCCCCGGCATTTGCCATTTATGAGGACTGAGGAAAACCTGGAAAAAACCTCAGTCAGGAAGGACGGTCCTGGCGGTATTCGAACCCAGACCTCCCGCTCACGAGTCCGAGACTTAACGACCTCGGCCACCCGTGGCGGTTTGTGGTAGAGAGAGCTGACGATCAGTGGCTCTGTAGACCGAATAGCGTCAATAGACAAAAGATTAATTGCATTATAAGAACTCTTAAGTAAATTAGTTACTGCACTTTTTACACACATAAATGCTACCGTCGTCTGCTCAGAAGCAGCCATTTTCAATCAGCTGTTGGTTGATCTTCGCTTGTTCTATTTTTGTTTGGCTTATACTTACGTTTGCGTCTTTCATTATAAATGCCTACATACTACTAAGTAAACGTGTTACGTTTTCTTTTGTTACGCCGTAACACATTTACTTTATCAATTCACTTCCCTAAAATTTTACATGCGTTAACTTTTCAATTTGCGCAAAAATTTCAGTTAAAACATTTGAGCGGTAAATTAACACAGGATCCCAAGGACATCCCTTGGTGTTTCACTTCGAGTAAAAAAACAGAAGAGGCAAGAAACACTGTACAGACTTCAAGGGAAGTTAAAGAAACAAAAGACAAGAGGACTAAGGAAAGGAAAAAAAGGAAATTAAGTGTGACTGGGAACGTGAGATATTCAACGTGACAAGCAGCGTAGACGTGTGTATGTGTATGTAGGAAACATGTGAGTGAGGCATCTTTAGTGTACAAAGAGACGGGACACTTTAAATTCGCTCAAGGGTGAAAAGGTACCGAGGTTTCCACCACCACCATTCTTCTTTTCTTTAACGATACGATTTTCCGGTCTCCCTTGCAGCCTCCGCCAGGCAGTAACGACTATGGATGATGTATGCACCCTACGTAAATATAATAATGGAACAGCTTACGTCGGAGCATAGGCTTGCGCGCCGAACCCACAAATTATATTTCCTTCCAAAACCCATCGTTCCGTTCAAAAGTAAGATAAAATTCAGATTCAGAAATTATTTTTAACATTCACTCATACTGATTCTAACTCGAGCATAAAACTGATATATCAAGGGACCGTGAAAATTGACAAGGTCTGGGATCAAATAACAAACAATTTTTGCAAGAGTGCATCCTAATGGGGAAAAATTCATGATATCTTCGAAACGGAATGGACTGGGGGTAAATTGAGAAAACTTTAACACAAGCTATATATTTTATCATGTCCACGCTATTCTGTAATATTTACAACATTCATTTGTAAAGACCACAAAAACATACCAGAACAGTTTG
This sequence comes from Metallyticus violacea, assembly GCA_030762175.1. Classification (NCBI taxonomy): domain Eukaryota; kingdom Metazoa; phylum Arthropoda; class Insecta; order Mantodea; family Metallyticidae; genus Metallyticus; species Metallyticus violacea. Next base: position 23,397,398 of record CM060841.1, read on the forward strand.
CGTCATATTTACTGCTACCTTTTCAACATTTGCAATGTATTTTCTGAAGATGCATCCTACCACGAATCAGAACATGATTAAGGCTTTTTTCATGCATAGCTAA